>JAGVVM010007476.1:0-16384 GCA_019149425.1 Psidium friedrichsthalianum
CTCACAACAGAAAACCATATAACTCCTCTTGCTTGCTTTAGTGTGTCATAGGGTTCTAAAAAGTGCCGACCGACCGAGAACCGCCTGGCTCGAATCGAACCGGATTATAACCGGACTGAATATATTTTTAATTATAATTTATTTCTTAAAAATATTTAAGAAACAATTATACTCTTAATCGTTAGGGGTACTTCAATGCATTTAAAAAAGAATGTGTTTCAAGCACGTGCAACCAATTCCAGGCACCTCCAATCCAGTCCCCATTTCGAAAGGTGGAAGCCGAGAACCGTTCATTCCTAGGGTGTGATGACTAAGGAAAATTCCATCTCTTTCCAACCAAATAGGAAACACAAATTAAGAAACAACTCAAGCCAGAAAACCACGGGAAAAGTATGAAACCACTCAAATCATCAGAAACTCTCGAATGAGAACCTACTTTGGATCAAGTTTTCTTGGTGCACCAATCCTTCCTAATCCGTTTTCCATTGCCTCCTCCAAATAAAAAAATCTTTAAAACTTTTTCCCTCACAATCCTCTTTAAATGGACCATAAAAATCCCAACAATTCTCAAATTGAAAAAAAAAAAATTTTTTTTTAATTTTTTTTCTTCAAAAAAAAAAAAAAAACATATCTCTTTAACCGCGCACTAAGGGATTTACGTAATTCAATTCGAGTGTTGACATCATTCTTCACAAGAAAGACATAATCCAATGCCAATAAATCCACTATGATACTGTGAGAATCAGGTGTACCGCTTGTCGATCCTCTAGTATTTATTTTTCATCCTCCAATTACATTCAAAATAGACTTACAATTGCTATCTCACATTTTCTTACAAAAGCTTCGCCTAGAAATTTCACACGCAGCAACGACGAAGAAGACGCGGAGAGAGAGGAGAGAGAGTGACTACCACTTGGTCATTACCAAAGTATAATTCCATCTCCATATGTCCAAAACAGGAAACTTGCTCATTAGGAATCCACCCAAACTCGGCAACCTATCAAAATTTGTAAACTGCTCAAAAGAGAAATTCTTTTCCGCGGAAACAAAGGGGCGAATGCTACTTGCCAAAGCCGAAACGACACACGCTTTTTGACCTGGACAGAACGTGGCGCAAGTTAGCGTCTCACTTTCTCGTGATAAAGGCAAGCGAAGGCGAAGTTGGTCTCTGCTCTTCCCTTGTGGCTCTTCGCCTGTATATATATATCGAACGTCTCTCCCTCGGGACTTCACCAGCGCTTCATGCAATCTCCTTTCTTCTTCCCATACTGAATCTCTCTTCCGAATCGCTCCGAACTCGTGGACTTCGAGAATCGCTCCGGCTCGGAAAAAATGGCGATGAAGCGCGCTGGTGTGTCTGCCATCAGAGCTCTGTGTTCGTCTCCGAATTTCGCTAGACATGCCCATGTGAGTGACCCCTTTAGTCATTGCCTCTGTTTCGATGACCTGCTACTGTTGTAGTTCGCATGATCGTGAGCTTCCGCTGTGATTATTTCGCGCTTTTCGTTCGTGCTCTGGTCCTCGTGCTTCTGGAATTCTGAGCTGGTGACTCCTCTGATTCAAACATCTTCTTTTTTGCTGGCTGCTCGTGTGTTTTCTGGGGTAAACTTTCATCAGTCTACTGCTGGAGGCAAGAAGATCGTGGGTGTGTTCTACAAGGCAAACGAGTATGCCGAGTTGAATCCCAACTTCGTCGGCTCTGTCGAGAGGGGTCTGGGCATAAGAGGCTGGCTGGAATCGCAAGGCCATCAGTACGTAGTCACAGATGACAAGGAGGGACCGGACAGCGGTGAGTACGTTTTCGGAATGACAGTCTTTTCTCTGCAGATTTGTTCGAAATGTCGTGTTCATGTTTGCTTCGCTTCTCGCTTCTCATTTCGATCGTGTTCGCAGAACTCGAAAAGCATCTTTCCGATCTTCATGTCCTCATAACGACCCCCTTTCACCCTGCCTATGTTACCGCGGAAAGAATCAAGAAGGCGAAGAATTTGCAGCTTCTTCTCACTGCCGGGATCGGTTCTGATCACATCGATCTGAAGGCTGCGGCTGAAGCGGGTTTGACGGTCGCAGAAGTCACTGGAAGCAATGTTGTTTCGGTGGCAGAGGATGAGCTCATGAGGATCCTCATTCTGGTAAGGAACTTCTTGCCTGGATATCATCAGGTCATCAATGGGGACTGGAATGTGGCCGGCATAGCGCACAGAGCTTACGATCTTGAAGGGAAGACTGTCGGGACAGTTGGCGCTGGACGAATCGGCAGGCTCTTGCTGCAGAGACTGAAGCCTTTCAACTGCAATCTCCTCTATCACGACGCACCAAGATGGACCCGGAACTGGAGAATCAGACCGGAGCTAAATTCGAGGAGGACCTCGACGCGATGCTCCCCAAATGCGACATAATTGTGCTCAACACCCCTCTGACTGAGAAAACAAGGTAAAAATCATTCGATGGAAAGAAGTTCATGGGGGCTAGTCTGCTTCAGGCTCTCAAGTTTTCTTGCAGTATGTGAGGTTTCTAAGTTCTTGTAATACGTCGGAAGCATTATGTGATGAAGGCCATGGTACATGTTTCAGAGGAATGTTCGATCGAGAGAGGATTTCCAAGTTGAAGAAGGGTGTCCTCATTGTCAACAATGCCAGAGGAGCGCTCGTGGATACACAAGCCGTTGCTGATGCTTGCGCAACCGGACACATTGGAGGTAAAAACTATGGCCGGAACATCGGTCATGATCAGTCGTCATTTCCTAGTTATGTCCGATCTTCATCTGTCTATCTTTCAGGTTATAGTGGGGATGTTTGGTTCCCACAGCCAGCACCCAAGGACCACCCCTGGCGGTACATGCCGAACCAGGCCATGACGCCTCATATTTCCGGCACAACTATAGACGCGCAGGTACTCTTTAACATTTCCAAGCTCCTCGCCTCTTCTTAGGTACCGACTCGATTCTTAACCGCGTTCCTGACTTTCGGATTCGGTTTTTCCTTGCAGCTGCGATACGCGGCCGGGACCAAAGACATGCTGGATAGGTACTTCAAGGGAGAGGAATTCCCTCTCCAGAATTACATTGTCAGGAGGGCGTGCTGGCCCCTCAGTACCGGTGATTTCTCCCCCTCCTCCTCGGCTCGTGCAGTTCCTGTGTTCGAGCTTTCGCGACCGTCGAGCTTATCATAAGTTGCAGGATCTTGAATAAGTGTAATAATGCCTGCTCTTTTTCAATGTTTGTCTTGAGGTGTGTCTTTAGTTTGTGCTGTACTAGATTGATGAGGTTTGTCTGAGGATGGAACTGCACTCGTTGTGCAAATTTTCCGCCGGGGTTTCTTCTTACACCGACGTTATCCACAATTTACTGATTATAGTCGTTTATCACCTGATATAATTCTGAATTTTTCATTTCTGTACCGCACGTGCGAAACATGAATTCCACCTCAGCTTAGGGTGTTAGGAACTGACTATCGCCACGAGGATTAAAAGAGCCTTTCCTGAGCCATAAAAATTAAATAAAAAATAACTACAAATTATTGTGTGTCTTTCAGAATTGTGATCTACAATATTGTGTTACTCTTGCGGTCTCAAAGTCACCAAAAGACTGTTACGCTAGCAAAGCCTAAAAAATAAAAAAGGAACAAATGCAAAACAAAACAAAAGTCAGGGATGCAAATCTCGCACATCTAAAATCTTATGCGAAATGCTTCTCGTTGTTTCTTGGAATCACTAAAAGCATCTCACTTTAAGGTGATTATAGAATTGGTTCTCCAACTTAAGCTCCATTTGTTTCGCAGAAAATAACTTATAGAAAAATATTTTTTTGTCTCTGATTTGTGGAAATAAGCTAAGCAATGAAACATTTTTCACCCATACGAAAAAACTCCTTCAAAGTGGAGAAAATATTTTCTCTTTTTTGAAAAGAAAATATTTTCCTCATCTTTCCTTCCTCTTCTCTTTTACATTTCCTTTATTTGTAATTTTGTACTTTCTTTTCATTGTTTATTTATTTTTTAATTTTTTTTTAAATTTTTTAAAATTTTCTTTTAAAAAAATTCCATTTTTTCCTACGCCCTTCTTCTTCGGTGCCAGCCACAGTAAGCAAGGCAAGGCTTCACCTGCCTCGTCGGCGACCTATGACAAGGCTCAAGCTCACTTGTAGCAGGTCATTAGCCATTGTTGTGGCCGCGATAGGCAGAAGGAGGGAAAAGGGAAAAGAAAAAGCAAAAAATGTAAAAGAAAAATTAAAATATTTTTAAAAAGAGAGATAAAATAAAAATAACTTTTTTAAAATGAGTAACAATGAAGGCAAATCAAATTGGATTTTTTCATACCAAAACGGCTAAAAATATTTTCTAGTGCATTTTCCGATTTCAGCAAACGCTGAAAAATATTGTCATTTTTTTCTAAAAATAATTTACTGAAAAATATTTTTTAATTTATGCTATAGATGCACTCTAATTTATTCAATCCATGTCATCGACCCCATTCGGCCGACATTGTTGCGAATTTGTGAATCTTGAAATGTGGTGCGAATTTATCAAATTACTAGTGAGCACTAATTCTAATTTTACTTTAAACGGAGAATTGCGAAGAAGGATGGCATGTGACGTAAAGCACAGTCAATCACAATGCACGGACCGCCTGAATTGCAGCCGCAATGCCTCCTAATTTTCGGGAATCTCGTACATCCAAATCCCTCTTGGCTCTCACAATATCTAAACAATACGCGGAAATAATATAAATATCATGCCCGCACATAAAAATAAAAAAATGACAAAAAAGCCCTTTAGATCAGATCTCTTTTTTAAGATTCCATATTACTTCAGACCTTTATTTGAAACCTGCTATGCCACTTCTAGTTCTTATTTAAAACAATGTTTACTTGGGACGCCTATTTGAGAAAATGAGAGCACTTCGAAGAGGGTTCTTCGAATATTTATTTTAATTTTTCCTTAAGTTTTAGGTCTTTTAAGTGCATTTATCCAAGGGCAAAAAAAATTACATTTATCCTAAAAATGACGAAAGTGCCCTTTAACTCAGACCCTCTTTTTAAGACTCTATGCTACTTCAGGCATTTGTTTGAAAACCTGCTATGTCCACTTCTAGTTATTATTTGAAATAATATTTACTTAGGATATTTATTTGAAAAATTGAGAGCACTTTGAAGGGAGTTCTTGGAATCTTTATTTGAATTTTCTTCTCTCCGTTTGTTTTACGAAAAATAATCGATTTGAAAAATTTTTTTCGAAAAGTGATTGTTTATATCATTTAAAAATTAATTAATTAAATTTTTTTATTATTATAATAATTTATGCCTAATTATTTTCGTAAGTGATGAAAAAATCATTGGAAATCCATACTTCCGAGCATTTGGGCATTTTGTCCGTAGGAAGAGGAAGAGGATGTGTCATCCTCGCAATCGGGCCTAAGCCTATCGTGTTAGCGTCGAGTCAACAACCAATGAAAGGGACAGGGATAGCTCATCCGATACAGTCGTTATCCGGGACAAGATTTAGACGGGTCCGCGAAGGAATGCTGCCCAAGGAATGCCCCCGACTCGACAAAGTTCCTTCTTTTGTTTTTTTGTTTTTTAAATACTTTCGCGCGCTTGCTAATCAAAATCTCCATGCTTCTAATTTTTTCCGATCAAGTCATTTAACTTTCCATCAGATCTATGCCACATCGAAGCCGGCAAAACCTAGCTGTCGCATGCTTATGCGACGTCGTAGTGGGTAAGACTGTGTGGGCCGATATTGGCGTCCAAATTGTCCGAATTATTGTGTATATCTCTGCACAAGTTCCGCGTATACCGTCGGCGTCCTATTCTGGCGTAGTTTGCAGGCTACGTCCGGCGGGACTTAATTAGAAAAATTAAGTACATAAGTTTGATTAAGAAAGCGAGAAAGTACGGGAATAAAAAAAAAGGAGAATTCCTTTCATCCTCTTTTACATTTTGACGTTGTTTTGTCTGAAAATTCTCAACGAGTAACATACAAAGAAACTTAATCCTCTGCTTGGTTCATGGGATTTCTAAAATTGTTCTTAATTATTTATTTTTATGGAGAGCGAAAACAGCATGAAAATCATTATTACATCTCGGTTACAAAAGCCAATTAGGAGTTTCCAAAACGGGCCCGATGTTCGGATAAGCATGGCCGCTTTGGACAACGAAAAGCCAGTAAGGAACGGAATTTGCACTGCCGCTTTGGACCCTGGAAAAAGGCAGCAAGGAAGGACGAATCGGCATTTGCTACGGCAATTATTGCAGAGTGAAAATCGTCAACCGATTTCGTTTCGGTCCGGACCAAACTCCATTTGGACAAGTGAACGTGCATTGTTTTTTTTTTTTTCGAAATGAAAATCTTCATTCCATATTTACCAAAAAAAAAAAAATCTTCATTCCATATTAAAGATGGATACATAACTTTAAGATAAATATAAATTTCCACAAAGCACTAAAATAAATAAATTTAAAAAGCGAATTAACTTGGTACGTAGAGAGACTCGCCCATTCTATAAAAATGGATTTGTTGTAGCATCAAAATATAAATGGTTGATCGATCACCAAATCTCGAATTAACATCAATGACGGCACCGTTCGACCACGTCAGATTTCCTCCTTGTAATCACCCTCAAAAGGGTAAAAAAAAAAAAAAGAGAAGAATAGGGCAAAAAGGCGATTAACAATTTCGATTACAACGTCGGCACCACGTGTCAAAATGGACAGCTCCCATCAACGACTCCGACGGAAATCGCACACTGGCGGAAGCCGAACGGTGAACGGCACGCGCGAATCGGACAAGCACGTGAAGAGAGACCGACGATAATGCCTCTTGCCGAAGGCTCAAAGCCAGTGTTCGTCGCGCAAAAGCAAGCGAAGGAGCAGTTGTTCTCTCTTCCCTTGGACTCTTTGCCCATAAATATCGAGCTTCTCTCTCGCTGAGGACTACACCTCACCAGTGTTTCGTGCAATTTTCCTGCTTCCTCCGACACTGAATCTCTCTTCTGAATCGCTTCAAACTCGTGGACTGCGAGGATCGCTCCGCTCGGAAAATGGCCATGAAGCGCGCTGGTGTGTCCGCCATCAGAGCTCTGTGTTCGTCTCCGAATTTCACTAGACATGCCCACGTGAGTGACCCTGTTACTCATCGCCTCTGTTTTGACGACCCGCTACTGGTGTAGCTCGCATGACCGCGAGGCTTCGCGGGATTATTCTCGGTTCTTGTCGGTGCTGTGGTTCTCTTGCTTCTGTTTTTTGATGTGCTGTGTGTTCCACAGGATGCTTTTTAGGCTTGTCTGTGTTTTGTCGGTCGTTGCACGCGATTTTTGATCAATTGATTGATGCGGTAGCATGTGACTGAGTTGAGTAGCAGGACGGTGGTTCGCTTGATCGGAATTTAGAGGGTCGTCTTGAAGTTGGGTCATAGGGATTCGGTTTGTGCATCGGCATCTGATCATCGATTAGTCGGGCTTCATTAAGTCGAAAAATTTTGCGAGCGGCGATGCTAATTAGGCGTTGTGGCATGGGAGAAAATGATGAGGAGTGTCTGACCGACTTGACCGTAGGCCTTGTGGGCTGTTTTCAGTCTCTGTCAGCTTGGCAATTAGGAAGGGGGAAAACGGAAGCTTTTTCTTGGAGAGTTGGAATAATGGAAGCTTTTGTAATATGCTCGAACAGAGACACAGTCAAAGTCAAACCTCTTGATGAATTGTAGTTTGTTACGTTAGAAGAAGTGTATACTCACTATGCCACAAGGCTGCAGGAGGTAAAGAGAAAAAGAAAGCTGCACAGACGATTAGTTGTAATGAGCTCCTGCTACTTCTCGTAAATGAAAGTCTTCCAGGAATTGAGCGGTTAGTGATAGTTTTAGCACCGATGAGGCTGTCCTGTAGCAGCTGGGTTTTTCGTGGTTTGCAGGTGATGCGGATGGATGGTTCATATGAACTTGCGCTTGGTCCTTTCGTTTTTTTACCATTGGAAAAACATAGATAATAAGTTCTCAATCATATAATTATACCAAAGCAAAGAGGTTTATGATCAAGAAACTTGTGCATGATGTGGGAAGATATTATAGTTAGACTAAGATATGCCCTTGTACCGAAATTTAGTCTGCCAAGGTCGACAGCATCAGACACTAACAAATGTTTCTTCCATTCGCAAATGGCCATCCTGACATCTGCAATTTCAGGGGAAATTGTTTTTTCTTTATAAGATTTATTACTTTCCTTGACTATGGGGATTGCAGAGAAAGCTCATGTGAAATGTTTCGCTATTTTATCTTGATAGGGGTTGCTGTTCACTTCTTGGATTGTTTGGTTTCTTAGGGTAGTTCTCGTTTCAGTTGATAATGTCATCAGTTGGTAATTGAGAACCATGTCTCTGCAATTTTGAACTGATTCCTTCTCCGCCCAAATCTTCCTTTTCCGCTTCCAAAATTTTCTTCTTTCCTGACTGCATACGTGTTTTCTGTGGTCACTTTTATCAGTCCACTGCTGGAAGCAAAAAGATTGTGGGCGTGTTCTACAAGGCCAATGAATATGCTGAGTTGAATCCCAATTTCGTGGGCTGTGTTGAGAGAGGTTTGGGCATACGCGACTGGCTGGAATCGCAAGGCCATCAGTACGTAGTCACAGATGACAAGGATGGACCAGACTGCGGTGAGTCCGTTTTAGAAATGACACTGGCTTTACTTTATATATAGGTTTGCTCCACTGGAACCTTTGGCTGTAGCTGATATCTGCCATTTCATTATTCTTGATGATTAATAATTTGGTTGTCGCCTGACTGTAATTGTATCGCTTTCTGTAGCTTGCTATTATTTCATGTTTATGTTTGCTTTGCTTCTCACTTCTCAATTCTATCATCACAGAACTTGACAAGCATATTCCTGATCTTCATGTCCTCATATCAACACCCTTTCACCCTGCCTATGTTACTGCGGAAAGAATCAAGAAGGCGAAGAATTTGCAGCTTCTTCTCACTGCTGGGATTGGTTCCGATCACATTGATTTGAAGGCTGCAGCTGAAGCAGGGTTGACAGTTGCAGAAGTCACTGGAAGCAATGTAGTTTCGGTTGCAGAGGATGAGCTCATGAGAATCCTCATTCTTGTAAGGAACTTTTTGCCTGGACATCATCAGGTCATCAATGGGGACTGGAATGTGGCTGGTATAGCATACAGAGCTTATGATCTTGAGGGAAAAACTGTCGGGACTGTTGGTGCTGGACGAATTGGCAAGCTTTTGCTACAGAGATTGAAGCCTTTCAACTGCAATCTCCTCTATCATGACCGCCTGAAAATGGACCCAGAAATGGAGAAGCAGACTGGGGCCAAATTTGAGGAGGACCTCGATGTGATGCTTCAGAAATGTGACATAATTGTGATCAACATGCCTCTAACTGAGAAAACAAGGTAAAAATTATCTTAATTTAAATGTGTACGTTCCAAAAGAAGTTTATGGTGTTAGTCTCGTTCGCAGAATTCTTGCAATATGTAAGGTTTTGAAGTTCATTCGTACTTTTAGAAGTATACTTTGAGAAAATTTCTAAGAACAAAAGGCTCTCACAGAGATAGAGAGTTCTTGTAAAATGTTGCGAGCATCATGTGATGAAGGCCATTGTATATGTTATAGCGGAATGTTTAATAAAGAGAGGATTTCCAAGTTGAAGAAGGGTGTCCTTATTGTCAACAATGCCAGAGGAGCAATCATGGATACACAAGCAGTTGCCGATGCTTGCTCCAGCGGACACATCGCAGGTAAACTAGAGCCAGAAGATCACTTATGGTTGTATTCTTTTCCTTCCATTTTTCTCCCAATTTCCTAATTATGTGCGATTTTCATCCGGTCTGTCATTCAGGTTATAGTGGGGATGTTTGGTTCCCACAACCAGCACCCAAGGACCACCCCTGGCGGTACATGCCGAACCAGGCCATGACGCCTCATATTTCTGGCACAACTATAGATGCGCAGGTACCATCCATTTCCGTACTCCTCGCCTCTCTTTCTCAATTAAAAGGTATCAACTTGCTTTTTAATCATGAACTGACTTTCTAATTTGGTTTTGGTGCAGTTGCGATACGCGGCGGGAACCAAAGACATGCTGGACAGGTACTTCAAGGGAGAGGAATTCCCTCTCCAAAATTACATTGTCAGGGAGGGCGTACTGGCCCCTCAATACCGATGATTTTCCTGCCTCCTCGACTCGGGCAGTTTCCGTGTTCAAGTTCTCGCAATTTTCAGCTTATAATAAGTTGCAGGATCTTGAAAGTGTCATAATGCTCTGCTCCTGCAATGTATGTCCTAAACTCCTTGTCATTAGCTTGTGCTGTATTCAAGGTGATGCAGGATCTTGAACTGGTGTACTAGTGCTGCTCTTACAATTTAATGTCTTGAACCGTGTCTCTAGCTTGTGCTGTATTGAAGATTGCTGAGGTCTAATTAAGAATGTAAGTGGACTCTGTGTGCAAATTCTCTTGTGCCTTTGATTTACACGGATGTTTCTCGGGCTTAGTCCAAAAGGCATGATCGACCAAAGTCCATGATGCACTCGACGAGAAATCGAAACCACTCATGGACTGATTATAGTCGATCATAGTCTACTCAGGAGGAAATTTACAGCTCATGCAAAGGTGGGGAAAAGTATGGAGAAAAAAAAGTTTGAAACCTATTGCATTGATATTAATTTAATTTTAAATATTTTAATTAGATTAATTTAGTCTTAATTTTTTTTTTACATTGATTTCAATTTAGTCCATGGGGTCAATACAGGCCAAAAATTGTTGACATGGATGTTGCTTGTCTTACGTGGTACGATTGGCGCTGGCATTGACATTTTTTAAAATCTTTAAATGTTTTGTCAAGGCTAACCTCGCCTGCAATCGTTTGCATCTTGCCTAGTGGCTAGAAAGTTTGCTGGAGTTTCATGGACAAAAATAATAATGAAAATATGAGAGAAGAAAAAATTAATCAAAAATTAAAATTTTCCAAAAAAAATCCACATCGGTGCCAGTTATATCACATAAGACAATTGGCATTCACGTAAGTAATTTCGGCGTAAATTAGCTGAATGAACTAAATTGGTACTAATACAATAGGTGTGTGATTTTTTTTGTAGTTTTCCCTGATACACTTGTATGGAAAATATCCTTTCATTAGGAAAATATTACTAATGTATTTCACTAATTATCAAGTATTACTTCTTATATGAAAATATTGATTTTGCAAACGAAAATTACCGACTACTATTTAAACATTGTTTTAATATGGAAAGTTACTATCGACGATATAATCATAGTTGATTTTTTTTTTTACAATATAAAGTTATTTTCACTATGAACATTACGAGAAAATCACTAATTGCGCATAAGCTTACTTTTTCAGTAGCTGCATTGACGAGTATTATTACTAATGGCCTAATAAATCACTTTTCTTCCTGAAAATTATTAATCACATGAACAATTCACCTAGGTACTTGCTTTTCTCATCTGAAAAATCGTTAACTATTGTTAAAAAAGTTATAAAGTATTCACTGCCTTTATATATTAAGTTTTGCTAATTTGTTTTGGTCATAGATTTTTCTAATTGGCTAATTAGTGGTTAGCAATTTTTCATATTGAAGAGTAAGTATGTTCTATAATTAATATGATCTATTGATGTTGCATTTTAAATTTACTAGAATTAAGCACGTTGAACAAATTAGCAGTTTAAGTGACTACATTGTATATCTAGTTAAAGTTCAGAGATGACATTGAACAAATTAAAAAATTCAAGGATCACATTGTACATCAAGTCAAAGTTGAGCTTAATATAAAATCGTGCATCTTTAGAAATAAATTGCGGTGAAAAATTAGAGAATGTCCAGAAAAAAAGATCGGACGGAGAAAAGATGAGCTCAATAATTTCCTCAGCCGTCCGATCACCCGCCAAGTGTACGGTAAAGATGCGCCCAGAAAATTACGGACTCCCGGGGGGCATGAGCGTAGTAAGAAACCCTCGTTTCTCGCGTCGTTCGACGGGCGATTCTGACGGTGCTCCATTTCTCTCCCACCGAGCAACACAAACAGCTTTCGTTTCAATCGTCACTGTTCGTAAAACCTAAACACAACGTGAAGAAGATCTCCCTGAACCTCATCACAAGTGCAGAGACTGAGGTGAATTTCTACGGTTCATTTTCGTTGGATTTTATCCTCGTCGTCTTATGTCGTGGGATACTTCCACTGAGGATGTGTTCTGTTCTTTTTTTATCTTTTTCTTTTTTTTTTCCCGTTGTTTTGGCTGGATAAATAGTGAGGAGTGCTTGGTCTCGTGATTATGGGCATGGGTGGGTTATCGTTTTGTTGTGCTTAAGAGGTTTCTGATCGCCTTTTGATGGTCTTCCTGCTAATCGTGTGTTGGTTAATGGGCACATGTTCATATTGCAATTGGGTGATGCTGCTGCTGCTGATATCTGATTTTTCCGGAGGAATGCCGGTAACCTTTAGAGGTAGCGGTGATGTGGATTCTGGGTCAGTTTAGTAGTGTGCACCTTGGGAATATGTTATATTCGATCTGGTTTATCTGAAATAATCCGTTTACGGGCGCAAAATTGCGTGATATTTTGTGCATGTGGTTACTTCGGATATTTCTCACATGTAGTAGAAATGAATGAGGCAAAATCGACGATGTTCTTGTTGTAATTGATGCAGGTTTTGGTTGAGTGGATAAAATTAAGTCGTAATTGTTGGTTTGAAGTGTCTTGACTGATAGGACATTGTAACCATTTTTTGGTGGGGGCACGTGGGTCCTCCGTGGTCGTTATTAGTTCAACCAGGATAAAGGAAAAACAGTGAAAGATCCAGTTAACAGCGCACCTTGATTAACTGTAATTTTGTATAGATGGCTGAAGCAAAGCCTGCGATGAGGAAACCAGTGTTCACCAAGGTAGATCAGTTGCGTCCTGGGACTAGTGGCCACACTCTCATAGTGAAGGTCGTGAGTTCGAAGATGGTAATGCAGAAGGGCCGTCCTGATGGGCCGCAAGTGCGTCAAACGAGGATTGCCGAATGCTTGATTGGGGATGAAACGGGCATTGTTGTATTTACAGCTAGAAATGAGCAAGGTACCGTTCCTTCTTTTTGATTAATCGCATTACATGGTGAATGGAACGTTGAACAGTTTGTCTTCAGTGATATGGAAATGGAGGATATACAGATCTATTCTTCATAGCAGAGTGTGTGAAGAAAATTACATTGACGGCCTTTGTTTGTAATTTTCCATTCCAAGGCCTCTAAGTGCTGAACTTCAGCAATTTTTGCACAAGTTATGTGGCTCATCTTGTGGATTTTGAGTCTTAAGCAGTTAAGCTCGGCATATTTATTGAATTTAATCAGAAATAACATGCTTCTGACACAAATTTTACCAACATTCATAACTCTGTTTTAAATTTGAGTCCCAATAGCTTCTGCAGTGAGGCCTCTCACTATTTTGCTGATATTATCAACTGCAACCGTAGTATGGCTGTACTAAGTTAGTTGAAATATTGGTACGCATCTTTACTGCAGTTGACTTGATGAAGCCCGATACGATTGTAATCCTGCGGAATGCCAAAATCGACATGTTTAAGGGATCCATGAGGCTTGCTGTGGACAAGTGGGGACGTATAGAGGTGACCGAAACTGAACCGGCCGATTTTGCTGTCAAAGAAGATAACAACCTATCGCTTGTTGAGTATGAGTTGGTTAATGTTGTTGAAGAGTGACGGTAGGAAGTTTGCTTACGCCCCGATGGAAATGAGACAGATTGAGAAAGGAATTCGATTAGCGGTTTGAGATGGTGAACAAAGTGTAGTGGTGCGAGGATTTCCTAGTCAACTATGAGTATTGGTTACTGAAAGAAATCATAAATCAGCTGATGGAGATGTAACATCAAAAATGGTTCTTATCCTTGCCTGGGGCTCATCTGAATCCTGCTGTTGGTAACTGACCAGATCGGTTTGGTGTGGCGTATTACCGGCAATAACTGCAGATGGAAGTTTATTTGGATGCATCTTATGAGAGGTTGAAGATGTATCTATCGTAATAGGATGTTCGAAATGGACAACATGCTTCATGCAGCCCTGTTTATGTTTTATGACAATCTTCTTGTTGCGTTTGTGTTTGTAATTGCACTGTCTACTCTTTCAGCATATTGTCGAGCTGCCCTTTTTTCCTATTTGATTGTTGAGTTGTCTTCTTCAGATGGTGCTTTGAGTTTGCACGTTCTCGAGAACAGGGCAATTTCGGGACAGAGGAAGAAAGTAAATATGAAAGTCTTGACAGAGAAACGTTAGAATGATTGGGGGCTTGCAGATTGGTAAGGTGAACATAAGAAATTACACGCTCAATTTTGAGAGATGCATAAAATCAACAGAATTATAACATATATCTAACATAGGAAATTATCCTAAAGAAACCCTAATGATCTCTAACAGAATGTTCCCCGATCACACTTTAGCTGGTCCATCAGAAACAAAGAGCTGGATTTGAGCTTCTCATCTCTCGGTGTCGACCTAAAGTAGCATCCCCGTAGAAGAGTATGAGCTGCATCGTGCCGGACAGCGCCCTGAGCCCGTTGCTAATCGGATTGTTAGGCCATACAAATGGGTGTATGTGCTGGTGTCTTTCAATTCTTATGCCTCTCGACTTCGAAAGAAGAAAGGTCGAAGCTAATTCAAATTCTGTTTCGATGACCAGAATGAAGATGTCGAGCTTGATGAGGGCATCCGCGGTCCACATGCAGCCGTTGAGAAAGTTGGCTAGCGAGAGATGGAAGGGCTTGTACTCCACACTCTTCGTGGTGATCCCTTTTTTCTGCAGGAGACAAAGGCCAAGAAAGAGGCGAAATGATGAAACGGCCAGCATTCTTCGAAACTGATAGACTAGAGGTTTTAGTTTACAAGAGGTAAAGGGGATGGAAGTAATACGTACCATGATGGTAAGTGGGGGAACTATGCATTATGATGTCGAACACGTCGCCGATGATTCCAAAGGCAAGGATTCTTCTCTTGTGGTCGTGAAAAATCAGCGGGAACACCAGCGACACCGGAGCGATGAAGACGATTTCCCCGCAGAGCCAATAGATCACCTCCTTCTGCCAAAACGGAGGAGCAAGCATTAGTATTAGGGATAATCGGTTTCCAGAACCGGTTCGATTCCACCCGAAAAATCGGAGACTGGACATTATGCCAACAGTGCATCATGATTACATTATGCCAGAGCACTATACAGGCGACATTAATGCATTCCTTAAGCTACAAAAAGGTCTAATTCTTGTATGACATGGTATGGTAGGGTCCCAAAGCTACAATAATTTTGGGCCAATTGCTATAATTGTTGAAGTATGCCCTCAGGCGAATGTAGGCCACCGACAAAAAGAAAAGAGAAAGAAAAAAAAAAGTAGGAAAAAAATAAATATAAAAAAAATATTTTTTTAAAAAAATTTCATGTCAGTGCCGACAGTACCACATAGGAAAGCCGGCGATCACATTAGCAGTTTCTAGGTTAAATTAGTCACCACAAACTGAATCCATACCAATGAAAAAATATTTTATGATTAAATTGAAAAGTTTAGGATTAAATCGATACAAACGCCCTAACTTTGTCACGAGTGAGAGGTGACATAATCACCGAGGCATAGCATTGCTTGTTAAAAAATAATAATAATAATAACAATCATCTTCGCAATCGGTAAGAAGTTGAAAAAAAAAAAAAAAAGGGTGAGAAGAGGTTGCGCTAAAGCTTTACCATGGCAAGTGGTAGAGGCCGAAAGACATGACATTCCCTGTTCAGTGAAAAGCAGAGAAAGATGGTTTCGACCGAAAAAAAAAAAGAGGAAAAAGCAAAGAAGAAAGTGAGAAGAGAGGAATGATCAGAATGAAAATCCATGAATCTCTTATCACAAAAAAGCCGAAACATATCGGACGAACGTTTTCCCGAAATCTGGTTGCCTTCAAGACGGCGGTACAAAAACAGCGGATACGTTTCACCACCGTTGGCCCAAACATTTACCAGTAGCACGGACGAAGAACGCAATCCGGCACTGGCGACCATAATCCCCGCGGCAATCGTCGGAAATTTACGCGAGACGCCGACCGAGCCCATCATCGATCGCAAAACCTTAAAAAGACGACGACGATGGATGGAGCGAGATGCGATCACGGAAGATGCCGTCCACGTTCTTAGCTGGTTCAGCCATCGCCATCTCCGCTTTTCTTCGCGAGCGGATCCACAGAAAGAGAGAGAGAGAGAGGAGCGCCTTGGTATCAACTCTGGTGATGACGATGATCGGTGCAAGCTTCGCGTAACGCGGAGTATGTATACTGAGCATGCGAATAAAAGCGAGATAAATTGGAGGGAAAAATTTTAAATGAGGCCTCAAAATCTT
>JAGVVM010007477.1:0-11351 GCA_019149425.1 Psidium friedrichsthalianum
AGGAAGCTTTCCCCAATTCGAACTCTCGTTCGACGACCAAAACCCGAGGGAGAATGAGGGGCTTTTGACTTTGAGTTTGTTTGACACATCAGCCGTTACGCTGATTGTCTTCCTTTCCGTCATTTTTTTTCAGACGGTGCAACAAATCAAAGGTTGCGTAGGGTTGACTATCCTTCTCCAATGCTTCAGGATTGGGTTTATGACTTTGTTAAGTTTCTCAGATGGGTTTTTAGATTTGTCTAATCAATACTATGTTTATTCAAGAAATGAAATTTTGAGCTATTTTAACAAATGGTGATAGCGAAAGAAACTTCAGAATCTGATAATTAGGTAAACGTGCAAGATTATATCAATATGTAGGTTTACTGTACCTATCAACCCATTATTGAACGGTTGTTGTTTCAACTAGGGTTTCTTAAGGAGATGAGATTTCTTCGCGAATTGATTTGTGGAATAGCATCTTACACGTCATGATGGTTCCTTGATATTTATAGCTCGCTTGGCTGCAGCAATGGAGACGAGGCTATAATGGATTAGCTATTACGCTATTTGGTTTAAGCACTATATTACCTGCCACACTAATTAATCTCATATTGGACATATGTAACAGAGGGAAATGGCACCAAAATCCTCAAAAATACCCCTCAAATGGTCAATCATGATGCATGATTTTTAACACCCCCACATATTATTAGATATTATTCAATTACGTTTACTATTAAGAGATAAGCACATAACAAATATTATAATTTAGTAGTTACCACTTCAATAGCTAGTGATGAGCGTAACGCACCATACAAAGTTTATCTATTATTAAAATTTATGATTATGATCCAGATTTAATATATCATGGGATGAATATTAAACTAATATCATTTATTGCCACATGATTGGAATAATAATTATATAACAGTATTAGAACAATTAATATAATTAGTGATTTAGATCATCTGTATATGATGTACATTAAACAAAATAAATTCGCAAATTTAGAGGATCATACATAGTGGTGTGCAAAAGAACTAGAAACCGCCCGAACCGGACCGCGTCTAGTTCTGGGGGTTTCCCGATTCAATAAATGGATACCGATAAGTATCCGTTCAATTTCCGGCTCCGAGTGTGGAACTATCCACTCGAACAGACCGGTACATACATTTATAATTATTTTTACTATTAAGAATAACCTAATTAATATTATAATTTGTAGTCACACTTCAATAGCTAGTGATGAGCATAACGCTAGCCATACAAATTTATCTACTATTCCAATTTATGCATGATCCTCTCAACGGAGGGCCTGATCTCAACTAAGAGGCGACTGAGAGTTGAGGCTCAACTGAGAGGATCTGCGTGAGAGGACCGAGAGATTTGCGGCTAGAGCATGCGTGACCCCCCCCCCCCCCCCCCCGTGAGAGAGAGAGGCTAATTAGGGTTTTCCAAATATTTAATACAAAAATGTATACATACTCTAGTTCGACACAATAGGAATTGAACGGATATTCATCGTTAATTGTCACTACAAACCCCCAGAACTAGACGCGGTCCGGTTCGGGCGGTTTCCAATAAGTTAAATATTGCGGGGGGGGGGGGGGGGGGGTTCGCAAGGCCGCAAAACGTGATACTTCTGAAAAGTCATTTTTCAGAAAAAAAAATGATAATGTTTGGCTGAAACTTGAAAATGAACTGTAGAGTATTTTTTTCCGTTTGGTATGAAAAATCAAATTTGATTTTCCTCCGTGCACTCCTAGTAAATATTTTTTGTTTTTAAATTGCAATTTTATTTCTTATAAAAAAAAACCAAACCTTTAATATTTTTTATTCTTCTCATTTCTCTTTTATTTTTCTTTTTCTTTTTCCCTCTTCTTCGACTTGTTACAGGCCACTATGATGGCTGACCACCAATGAGCTTGCCTGATGCCAGTTGCTGTCCGTTAGCGTGGTTGGCAACCGGCCAAAGAAGAAGGGAAAAGAAAAAGAAAGAATGAAAAGAAAAAAGAAAAAAAATTAGAAATTCAAATTTGAAGAAAATAAAAATAATTAAACTAGAAAGCCGGTTGGTTCTCTGCTGAACCGGGAGGGACCGATGTTCACCCCTACACCGTTGCTGTAGTGGCTGACCGCAGAAAATTCAACAAGAAAATTGAGGCCAAGACCAGAAAGAGAGAGCCCAATGGTGGCCCAATTTGAAGCTTCGAGACAAATTGGTTTTGGGTCTCCTCAGAGACATCTCCAGAAAGCCTACAAGAAGTCCATATCCCACAGCGACAAGGAAAGCAAAACTCATATTGTTCTTTCCCGAGGCTATGGAACTTGGATAGGGGTCTTTTGTCGCCTCCTTTATAGGGAGAGCTAATGCTTATTGAAATTATGCGAGTAGAAATTGATCCCTATGATCGAAGCATTCGGGTTTGGTTATGACACATTTGAGAGCTAATTTCACAATTGTACTAATCTTTCGGTCATTCCGCATTGTTAAAATCATTTTTAGGACGTGGTGGGGTTTTAGTATGAAATTCTCCTAACGCTCGAATCCTGTGGAACAAAATGAAATGCCTACTCATTTGATTGGCTCAATCTGTACTGTTCAATCGTAGTCCAACGGTAGCAGGTGACGCTGATGGCTAAAAGGACGATCGTTTTAAAGATGTACATATTTCTATGTGCCAATTTACATCCTGATGACACGCACCAGATGAATCTTTCCTATATGAAGTGGGGAGTCTAGAGCATCCCCAGCAAAATCAAGAATCTGCAGAAATAAGTGAACCGTCAGTAATGGCCGGCCTTGCTTTGTGTGGCCTTTCGTAAGGTGGGAGTGGGAGAATGAGTACATACCCACTTGCTTATTAATCCATGTATTAATCATATGATTCTACAGTGTGGTGATCTGGGTGGTGGAAGGTGGGATCCTCCCATTAGTCCGTGCGCAGAATTTAATTTTGATTGGGAACCATGATTAGAGGAAATAGCAATCATTAAGGAGTCAGCACTTAAGAGCTAACCCTACCTCCTCCACTCAAGGTACCTCTACATTGAAGTCATAATCAATCTTCAAAAAAAAAAATTGTATAAATGCACTAAAAGTCTTAAAATTTATCACAAAAACATAATTGAGTAAAAAAAAAACTTTCAAAAAGTGCAGTCAATAACTAAAACTTGTCACAAAAGTATAATCGAGCGCTAAAATTGCACTTTCCTGACAAGTTTTAGAAATTCCGATGCACTTTTCTTTTCTCTTTTTCTATTTTTTTTTTTATTTTATTTTATTTTATTTTTGGGATTAGAAACTTTAAGAATGTCTTGCACGAGTGCAAGTGGTCAGCTCCTAAGCCACGATAAGATTCCAATTCCATACTATAATCAAGGGTCCGATATCATTAGGAGTAGGAGTGTTCCGTTTATCTACCCGTGATAATTACTTTTGGCATTTTGCATGTATAATATAGTCCCCGAAAATTCTTCCACTTTGTGCTGAGTGTATGGTCTCTAAACATACATGCTGCGTTCGTTATATTGTGGGCGAATGATCGAAAGACCCAAAGGAAGGGAAACTGAAAGTTTGCTTTATCCAGCAAGTCGATTCGGGCCTGCCCAGTTTCGTCTGAATTATGATCCCGCTAAAGGGTGTGTAATTCGGACGGTGTTTTCATGCATGATGACACTTTTAAGGATTTGTAGGAACTGATATAATTGCGGGCCTGTCTGCTTGTGTGTTCTTGAAGAGTGTGCAGACTTTTTGCTTTTCCCCCCCGCAATATTTAACTTATTAACCAAATTTTAAGTGACGATCACTTAATTACAAGCAAACATTCGTGTCAACATTTGAACATTTAGACAGTTTTAGGTGTTTCGGTACTGAGAAAGCCAAAGTGCATCTGCTGTCATATTTGGGTTAGGCGAGAAATAAATAGTACGTCATGAATCACTTGCATTTGATAGTCACAAGCTTGTTCCTTTCATCACATGTAGTTTCCTTTCCTATCATGCAATGAGGATTTGGAAACTGACTCATTAGTCATTACTAATACCCGCCCTCTATTAGTCATCACCTTGAGTGCTAACGTTGGGATATTTCTTTTGGAGTTTAGCCCAGAGTTTGGATGTTACAATAAGCAAGGGCACTCCCAATAGATGCATAATTCATGGATGGCTCGAGCCAATCTGTTTCTGGGTACAAAGTGTTCGCAGGGATGAGAGAGTTTAGACAAGATGCAACTTCCGACATGTTTATAATAGGATAATTGACATAAATGGTCCATGAACTTTGCCAAATATACAATGAGCTTGATGAATCTTTAATTTGTTTAATATAGTTCCTGAACTCTTGATATATGTTCGGTTTATTCTCTGAATATTTTCATATAATCCAAAAACTAAATTGAACATATACAAAAAGTCCAATAATCACATTGAACATGTGACATCCTGAAATTCGACCCACTCTCGGAATTTGTAATAGAATGGATATATTTCATTGATGCACTGTAGTTAAATCTCACTCGGAACTGATCATTTCGAGATGACTAACCAAAGGGGAATGGCTAGCTAGGAAGTTAAGTACGTGGACCTAATTTCAGGTCGATACGCGTAGCTCCTAAAAACCGCCCGTTAGTCTGAGTATTTACTAGAGTCGCTATCATATGAATGTGGCCACAAATTAAATTCCGAGCTTGGATAATCGAGTTTTCAGGAATATCACAATCGAAATTGGACATCGTCCTGAAAGGCTCGAAAATTAGCCGATTGGTTTCGGAGTGCCGAGAAGAAAGGAAAATATTGAAAGTGACCGTTTTTCCCCCGGCTTGACCTAGACTGTATGGCTAGAGAGTGTTAGTAATTTTAGAGAGGCTAGAAAAATTTTACGACGAAATCTGGAATCATTTTCCGACCGCGATTGAGCCAAATCAGCACCGATTGAGCCCTACCGGTCCTGAAATTTCACGAATTTCGAGAAATATCTCGTCGGTCATCTTTTTGACCAATTTGACCAGCTTTGACCGAAAATAATTGAGGCCCAAGCTTTATCAGTCCAAATTTCACTGATAGTCCAAAAATCAGTCAATTCGTTCAGCTTTATGTCGCTTTCGGTGAATAGTCACCGGCAATAATTATCTCTAGGATATTTATTATCAAACCACTCTCTCTCCTCCATTATTTTCCAGTAGATTCTCTCTCTAAAAATTCGGATCTCTCTCTCGCGGCCCAGTTTTCTGGCCTCAATTTCAATCGGCCACCGACGGAAATCCGACCGTTGGATCATCGCGATTTTTGGATATGTTGTAGTTCAATGTCTTGTGGTTCTGTTCCTACTTGAATCATTTCGATCCGAAGTCGTTTGGCCTTTCAAATATGCTTTGACATTTCGGTCAACGAACCAATCTTTTGATACCCGAATTTCATATAGGGCTCATATTGAAATATGTTGACCCCAGCGATCCCTAGAGCTCATTTTCATGTGAAAATATTGATTTTCAGCTTGTGAACCAACCCGTTCAGCCCTTGATCAGCCCCGGTTCGGACGAAATCCACCGGAATCCGTCGTGCTTTTTCGGTCGCCACCGTGCGCCGCCGTTTCCGCCGCTTTCTCAGCTCCGTTCCAGCCTCGATTAGGTAAGTTATACCTCTATTTCTCGATTAGAATATTACACATGCCATGGACTAGCTCTAGGGTCCGATTCAAGGTAAATCGGTTAGGAAAAATTGCCGGAATTGGCGTATTTGCACAAATTAAATTCTGTGGGGCTGTGAATATTCTGTGGATTGGTGAAATGTTGCTGTCCATGTTTGAATGAGGATTTTTGAGGTGGTTGATGTGGGTCCCGCAAGGTTCAGGTACTGAAAAATGCATTTTTTGGCCATTTTATGCGAAAACGGGCCAAATAGTATTCTGAAATTACTGTTCACGACCCATGAACACTGTTCACGTGCTGCCCAATTAAATTTTGATTTGAAAATGACATGTTTTGTGGGTCCCGTGTAGACCGAATACCGAAAAATGGGTTTTTGGAGCATTTTATGCAAAATAGGGCCCGAGCAGTATTTATATTACTATTTCAAATATTTGGGGCCCGTGTTCGTATTCAAAATAATATTTGAGAATTTGATTCTGTGGTTTGAGTGCCTGGATGAGGCGTGGAGTTGGGTCTGAGGGTTTGTGTGGTATTCTAAGAAGGGATTTAGAGGTTAGCTTGCTGAGATTTGTTCTCATAGGTGATTGCCCTTATTTTTCAGACCCCGTCCGAGCAGGGAATGTAATACGGGTAAGACAGAGGATCCCGAAGAAAAATAATCTAGAGACTAGTCTTTCCCTGGACCAGATGGTGAGACGGATGATGATGAGTAGGGTGGAGGTAGAAGCCCCTTGGTAGAAATTTGTGTGGTTTGCTCGCTATTGGAGTTAAGAAACTTGCCGACCTAAGTCCTTTTGTTGTAAAAGTCGAGCAATGGGTTGTAATGAGGTGACAAGAGTTTTAAACTGTGTATGGCGTCATCATGAATGTTGTATAAAAAGGACCTGCAATATAAATTGTGATTTGATAAATTGATTGGTCTGTCTCTCTCTACCCTTATTCGATGTATGGGATTGAAGGAGCTCGTTTCCGTTGCCTAAGAAACTCTAAGGTTGTTTGGTTACGACGAGTTTCCTGGGCCGTCGTAGTAGTCGACCATTCGACCGTACAGATATGACAAGGATGTCGCGTGGCTCGTGGGGTTCGGAGCGTGACAGAACAACTTAAAAGTCCAAGGATGATAGTGCATATTGGGTCGAAGTTGAAAAATAATTTGCGTCATTTTCTCTTTTTATAGGCCAAAAAGGGAAGAATGACTTCTATATCACGTAGGGGGATAAGAATAGAGCAATATGAGTTGACTCCGAAGTTAACATTGTCTCATGAAAGGTTCTGCTTGCACTCGGGCCAATCTCCTGACACCACCTGCGACAGACGAAGGTAAAGATCACCGTTAGATTTTCGAATGAAGAGCCCGCCTGTGAAATTTCTGCAGTCAAAACGGCAACTAACCTGGCTTCGAAGATGCGGATTGAATCCAGAACCATCAAGTTCGACAGAAGTCATGTACTGTTTTGACCGTGTAATCATGGCGAGGATCTATCAAGTTTTCGTTACACGGGCCCTCCCTTGCTCACTTTTAGTCGTTTCAGTCTTCGTAGTGACAAGGGCCAGAAGAGTGACAAGGGCGAGAAGAAGAAACCCCATGGCAATCATGAATCCCGCCGTTCAAGAAGGCAGTCTTTCAACTCCTTTTATGTGGAAAGCACCAAAAACCAGTGGAGTCCGAAAGCCACAAAAGATGATGCAACTAGTAAGGAGACAAAAGTTGATCTTCCTTTAAAATGGGGTCTTCCCACTAACTTCAGTTTCTTTTGCCGATGAGCTTTAGAAAGATGGAAAATGCAGAAATTACATCACAAAATGAAGTATCGGACTGTAACTGGATGCTATAAAGCATATTTCTTTTAACTGGGTATTATATATAATATACTTATTTAGAAAATTACGTCAATTGTAATCATATGAGATGATTGTAACCGTAGAGTAACTATGTTATTAGGTCAAGAGAATGTAACATGCTTGCTTGGTAATATGTACTCTTATAAATTTGTAGTACTTATGAGAGTAAAAAGCGATTGTCGAGGCGGATGAAGTGCGGCTCCCAGACAAACTTCTAAGATAATGAAGGGGCGTAAGAACGAATCTAATGGAGGAAAACATTTTTAGATTGTGTATGTGAAATTAAAATTAACTTACAAGAGCCGCATTTTGACGTAATGATAACATTGTTACTCTGACATTAAGCATGCTTAGATAAGAACATTCCGAAAAGTGTCTATAATGAGTGCAATCAAGATACTTATTACACATGCTTAATTAGTGAATATTTGATGTAAGGGATTCATATATATTATGAGGATAGCCAGTGCGATTTTTTTTTTTTTGATTATTTAACAAGTGCTCTGAGGATGCTTTTAAATAAAATCCTACAGTAAAAATTGCACCGGCAAAACTGTACCAAACAATTGTCCAATATCTCTATAACGATTCTTTCTGTGATAAAGATCAAAGAGAAAGAAAAGGAAAAAAGCCCTTCTTTGCCCACAACCCAATATAAGTACCCTTCGGTCATCACATCATGATCAGTCCCAACCAGCTTGTTCTCGCAGGCTCCTCAAGTATTGAATGTGCACAAAAGTAAGCTCTGTCTCTTGAGTTAGAGCTCAATCTTGAATGAGCGACAGCTTTATACGAGACTAACAGTAGCTTTCCTTGAGGATTGTTTACAGTGACTTCATGCAGCGTCAAGCAGAAGAAGCTGGAGCATATCGACGAGAACGGCCCTGCAAACTTGTCGCCATTGCAAGCGTCGTGTGTGACCCCTGAGACTCCATTGAGTCCATGGAGTTTCTGGCGAGATCATGGAGTGTTTCCGCCATGGAGCTCTCGAAAGCTCTTGACACTACTCATGTATCCGTTTCCAACGACAATAATAACAATGCGGAGAGATCATCTTTTTCTTCGGTTGGCACTGATGCGACCGATGCCACTTCCAGGTCTCCAAGAGACTATGTAAGATTCGTATTCCCCAAACTCTTATTTTGTGCACCGTCACCGAAAGGAGAAGTTCCATAAACCTATGGTTGTAGCTACTTGCATAGACACCAGGATGGAGAGTAAGACCATGGTTGTAGCTGCTTCTGTAGAATCTTCTAAGCACCTGCCAATTCTATATTCCAAATTTGATGTTCAGATCAAGCGACATCGGGTATGATAAGTTGCGTCTCAAAGGAAGATGATGAAATTGACACCATATTACTCCTGAACGAAGCAAAGCAGAAACATTTACGTAGTTAAAGAGCATCTTAAAACACTTGCCATCTATCTACATTTATTCATAAGTCATTGTCATCTTTGCAATCTGCTTTGGTTGTACATGATTTTGACAGTTCTTTCTTTCACCTTGCAGCTAGCTCAGCAACCACCAACAAATGAAACCGAGTCCATCTCTCCAAGAGACAGTGGTGAAGTCAGGGTAACTCACAGCTTTCCAATTTCACTCACCCCACATACTTGCCCTTCACTTGTCATCAAGTGGATAAAAAGAAAATAAGATTTCAAGCACTTCAAACAAAAATGGCTGTTAAATTTGTTCCAAGAATGTACTATATAAGCTCAGAAAATTCACTTTGGAAAAAAAAAAAAAAGTGAGTGAAACACATACGCGACAGTCTGCAAATGAAGTTTAACTCAGGAGTCTTGTCTGTGAAGGAATTAGTACTACTCCATCAAGCACTCAACCCGGAGTTCCTTTCCAATCAACAACTTCTCAGAAATGGGGTAAATCATCACTCAAAATTACTACTTCCATGAAACTCCAGAAACAATAATTAATCACATTGATATTGCTACTTGGTTCAGCAGATCTACAAGAACGTAATGAGGGGGAAAACAATTGGGAGGTGGCTGAAGGACCAGAAAGAGAGGAAGAAGCAGGAAACCCGGGCCCATAATGCACAGCTACACGCAGCAGTGTCCGTGGCAGGGGTCGCAGCTGCTGTGGCGGTGCTTGCAGCATCCAATGCAACCTTGACAGAACAACCGACCAATCACCAGAAGAAGCATTCTAGGACAACTACGGCTATAGCTTCTGCAGCAGCTCTGGTGGCATCCCATTGCATCGACCTTGCGGAGGAAATGGGAGCTGATCACCAACAGATTACGGCTGCAGTAAGCTCCGCAGTCAGTGCGAGGACTAATGGTGATATCATGGCCTTAACTGCCGGAGCAGCTACAGGTACAAGCTTACGCCTAAAACATATTCCTCAGGATAATTAGGACACAAGAGCCAAGTATTTTTCAAAGGGAAAAAGAAGAGGCAGACCAAGCTTAGTTGGATAGAATTGAGCTTTTATCAATGAGAAATCATAGTGCAAACCCCCTACACTTTGTTTCACAATCCTTGGTTCAGAAATCTACAATTTGGCCCCATATGTCACAAGCATTTATTGCTCAACTTTTGGTGTTCTTTGAATGCAAAATTCACTTAATATGTCTTACAGAATACAAAGCACATCATAAGCTGATAAAGTATCCACAGAAAATATAGAAAAATGGAGCTATACACTTGTTGAAAAGTGTAGGGTACATTTCTGGAACAAAAGGGGGCCCAGAACTGCTGGTGGTTTGGCCTCCTTTTGAGGTCACCCCTTCGAATTGCTTGTGGCAGCAATGCATGTCTCTCACTTTGATCAATAGGATTTGGACTCCTTAACACGTCGGCAGGGCTAAGGTGACAGGGCTTGCCTACCTAGGATCAGTGATTCACAACTGTTGCTAAGTCACAACCTCTCTACAGTTTTAAATCTCAACATACGTACGGTGTAGTGGTGTTAGAACCCTCATGGTAGAGTCCAATGGGGATAGCCATGATGTTGCTCTTCCTCGGCTTTTGGATGTAGTTAAAATAAAAAAGAAAAGGACAAAGGGGATACCTGTGTAATTGGCCGCTACTCATAGAGCTTACTATACTTTCTTTTATCATCTCGAGGGACACTATCATTCTTGGTATTTTTCCTACAATAATCCAATCAAGTGTAACTTCTACTACTCAAACTGTGCAGCATTAAGAGGAGCCACCACCCTGCGAGCAAGGCTTCAAAAGGGCTATGGAGGAGCAACATTTGCCATGGCAGAGGACAAGGGAGAAGCTGACAAGGAAAACCACATGTCAATGTCAAATGCATTAGACTTTGTGTCAAAAGGAGGAGAACTTCTTAAACGCACAAGGAAAGGTAGACAGTATTAGAAGGAAGAAAGGGGGGGGGGGGGGGGGGGGGGGGGGGTTGTTGGGGGGGGTGTTGAGCTTCCCGCAGTTGAGCGCTCATCTTTGTTACATCGCGGCGGCGGGGGCGGGGCGGTCGAGGGGGAGAGGCCGAGACGCGGGGAGCGAGACGGCCGCGGGCCGTCGCCGCCCGGCCTTTTTCGCCGTGCCTCCCCGGATTCTGCTATGCTGCGTGGTCCGCTCCCTTCGTTTACGGAACTGGCCGGAAGGGGGGCGCGCGGACGGCCTGCCGCAGGGGAAACGCAGGGGGAGGGCCGCGCGGCGAAGCAGAGGGAGGAGAGGAAGAAGGAAAGAGCGGAGAAAGGCAGGCGGACGAAGGGGAGCCCAAAGGCGAGGCATCGAGCGGGCAAGGGAGGCGAGGGAGAGGGAAAAGGGGTGGAGAGGGGGAGGGAGGCCGGCGGGGGCGGCCGCATGGACGCGAGGGGCGATGGCGAGCGAGGCGGCGCACCCGGTTGCAAGAAGGCCTGATCCGCGCTTCGCTGTTGGAAAAAAAA
>JAGVVM010007479.1:0-29603 GCA_019149425.1 Psidium friedrichsthalianum
TTAAGAGTAGCTCCAAAAAAAAGTCTGATCTTGCTGGCTTTGTTTGAAAAATGAGGAAAAATGGGGAAGTTAGTTTGAGTATAGAATTTCGAAAGTCTTAAAGTTTTGTGTGTATTACATATAACCACATTTTATTTCTTTAATGGAAAGAGAAAATCATAAGAAAATCAGAATATAAAGCATCAGTCCACATAAAAAAAAAATAATAAGCTACTCTTATCTATCCTATTTATTATCCTTTCCAAAACTTTGAAATTACAGGTAAGCGGGTGCGGTTTTTTTTTCTTTTTATAGCTAGTTTACTATAAAATGAGCACAAGGGTAAAGTAAAAAAAGAAAAACATGAAACAAAAATTTTCCATGGGAATGAGATTATAATTTTATTTGGCAAATCACTAAAGTTTTCTTTCTCATCCGATCATTCGGTTATGCACGATAAACACCTCTTTAATATGAAATTATTTTATAGCTTACTTCTTCTTAAGTCGTACTTGAAAATTTTGAAGTCACGTCCTGAAATCGAAGAAATTTAATATGTTTTTAACTAATCCCACTTATAAATAACTAGCTTATAAATATGAATATATAAAAGGAGCAGGACAAAATAAAATCAATTACAAATGGTGAGGCCTCCTGATGGCTTCTTTCTTGATGCTTTGAGTGCCTCGTCCCCCTTTTATGTTCATGCATAATAAAAGCCCCTCGCTCGTGCTTTGACAATTGAAAAAGAAAACAGAGAGAGAGAGACTCTGCTTGCCTGCTTGCTTGCTTCCCTTTCCCAATTGATCTTTTAGTTGGATATTTCGATCTAAAATTCGGAATTTGGATTAAAAAAAGAAGAAGAATTTCAATGCAAATACGGGGGAAAGTAATACATTGGGACAATGTTGTGATAAATAATGTTTATCTGTACCCCAGAGGAAAAATTTGTGGGCCTCGATATTACGGTTCGAGGCATATTGCATATTGGACTTGTGAATTTTTTTTTTTTTTTGGGTTGGTCATATTCTGTTAACAAACCACCGTGTGAGCTGCGTGTGCGCAGAAAAATCATGCCCCTCCTCACGTGTCTTTACCTCAATTCCCCTATAGTTGGGGATTTGAAACCCCACCTCCCTTTACTGAGGCAATCCCCCTGTGTTTGACTTGTGGACTTGATTGTTTATGTAGAATTCAACCGATGGAAATGAAAATTTAGGGCCTAATTCATATTAATTCCAAGTAGTAGAAGGGTCAAGCTTTAGGGGCAAAAACAACAATTACAAACAAAATAGTTTCTACGAATGTATATTAAGTCAAATCTTAATTATTAAAAAAGGTGCAATGTCAATCCTTAAATTCTAAATTCATGCATATAATTATGCGATATGCACAATAAAGTTTTGTCTACTAGAAAATTAATGTCAAATATTATTTGACAAGATAAAGAAGTAAAGACGAATGAGAATTCTTCCTTATCTATCTTCAACAAAGCTAATTTGCAGGTAAAATCAAAAAACGGTAGTGCCCTTTTTTTTTTTGGGTCAAATGGTACCCACTTAAAAATTATTCTTAATTATGATAACTTGACCTTACATAGAAACGAACAATTAAGAAAAAGAAAAGAACTGAACAAATTTGCTGAGCACCATCTTAAATATAGTTTAGAATGGGGGAATTGTTAAAAAAAAAATCATAAACCTATTGTACTTTTGCTAATTCAGTCTTAAACCTTTTGGATTTATGTCAATTCAATCCTAAACTTTTTTTTGTGCCAATTAAGTCCAAAACCTCTTGTATTTAAGCCAATTCAGTCCATTCAACAAATTTGACTAGCCAATGCTAACTTGGATGTCGGGCGGCGCTGACGAGACAATCTCTAATGATAATTTTTTTTATTTTTTTAAAATTATTTATATTATTATTTTTTCCTTTTCTTTTATTTCCTATTCATCTTCTTCAACTGACTGGAGTGCCGGCCACGAGCTCCACTGCCACTAGGCAAGGTTGGCCTTGCCTAGCCACGGCGACGACTAAGCACTTGTATTAGAAATGGTCGACACTTGTAGAAATTGATGAGGGCGAGCAGCTTCGCCTATTCCTCTTGTCGTGATCGCGCGAATCGCAACAAGGTGAAGAAATAAGCACGAGAAGCCATGACTCGGCGATAACATGGCTCAGCCGTCACCGGGCAAGGCCGAGCTCACCCAGCAACAACGACAAGACACCATGGCTAGGCGAGGTCGGCCTCGCCCAAATCTAGCTAGGCCAAGCCACCCCATGGCCTCGCCAAATCTAGGCGAGTCAACCTCAGCTGACAACGCGGCACCAGCCTCGCCCAGCGACGGTGGCACCAATGGCCGGCGAGACCTTAGTGGAGGAGAAGATGAACTAGAGGGAAGAAGATTAACCCAGAGGAAGAATGAAGAAGATGAGCCACCGAGGGGAAAACAGGAAAAAAAATTAAAATTTACAAAATTATTAAAATATGATTAAAGATTGTCTCGTCAGCGCCAGCTGACGTTCATGTCAACACTGGCTAGTCAAAGTTTGCCGGATGGACTGAATTGGCTCAAATGCAAAATGTTTAGGATGGAATTGGCACAAAAAAAAAGGTTTAGGAATGAATTGGCACAAATGCATAATGTTTAAGATTGAATTTGCAAAATTAAAAGATTTAGGACTGCATTGACAAAAGTGCAATAGGTTTAGGACTTTTTTTTTGGACAATTTATCCGGTTTAGATTATTAAGGCAATGTTTTTTTGGTTAATGAAAGTGGGTGAAGTGCATTTAGCCGTACGTACATCCATGCGTAATGCTCACCTATTTCTTGATTCGTGCATGTTTGAGCACTGATTTATGACATACTAATTAAAGCGTGCGAGTACACCAAGCAAAAAGGGCTTAAGGTATGAGGACGCTTTGGCGCATACAACTTATGAATAATATTTATTACAACTTTGTCTTGTCTGCATTACTTTCACTATTTTTGTATTGATTTTTTTTTTTGAGATTCGAAATTGAACTAAAACCGAGAAAAGTAAAGAGAATCATCAATTGGAAAGTGAGGCAAGCAAGCAGGCAAGTGGAGAAGAACAGAAGAAGCCGCAGTAGCGTACGAAAGAAATCCATCGTCATAACGCCTAACTGTTAAAGAAGGTGGCCTCCTTCGTCCCATGTACTACGCTATTTGTAATTATTAATATTTTGTATATTTATATGTTGGATTAGTTGATTAATTTAATTTCTTTTATTTCAGTTCAAATTCCAAGCGAGAGGACATTAGGATGGTTGAGTTGGGTCCCTCGGCTATCAGTGAAGCCCAATCTTATAGCCTGACCGACGAAGTGATCAATCGTGAAGAGCCAAAAAGCAACGTAACCACATATCATTTTTTTTTCCAAAAAAAAAAAGTCATGAATTTTTTATATTGATATCAATTCTTTTGTAAAATTTTAATATTAATATCGATCTAGTTTTAAACGTGTTGCATTTGTGTCGATTTAGTTCATCCGATCAATTTTAGCTGAAAATTACTGACATAAATACCGATCATTAGACATGGCATGATGGTACTGACATGACCCTCGCATTGGCTGATGAGGGAATCCTTGGCCAACGAGGGAATCGCGGCCCTTGCCTGGGGCTGGCAAGGGTTGGCTAGCAACCAACAAAACATTACTAATAAATGAAAAGCAATAATAGGAAAATGCCACGTCCACGCCGACCTTGTCATTCGGACTATCGGCGTTCATAACGATAATTTTAGTTCAAAATTATCTAAATAGACTCAATTGGTAAAAATATAAAATGTTATAGAATTGGTACGATCGAAAAATTTAGGACTGAATAGCATCAATACAAAAGATTTTAGGCTTTTTTGGACATTTTTCCTTTTTTTTTTCTTCGGCTGAAAGGAAACATCAATTTAGCGGAGGTAAATCCAAGATGCCGAAAGCTACGGCTATCTTTTAATGAAGACATGAATTTGTCTGCATTTTGCTGCCACAGTAGCAGATGAAGTAAAATAAGAACTTGAGAGGGACAAAATCGTGATAAGTTGAGAGAATTCAAAGGGGCTGAAAAAAGAAGGGAGATCCACAAGAAATTGCTAAAAAGGGGCTAACTCTTTTTCGAACGAAGAAAAAGGAGTAAGGAAAATTATGTTATCACCACAAAAAATCTCAAATTAATACATATGTCACAAGAAGAGGTAAGAACCCTAACCTGCTTTATCCGTCAACTACCATGTGCTATTTAACTCAGCAATTTAATGGTGAAATTTGTCATAGATGTACTAATTTTGGATTTTTGATGTTCAAAAAATTAGTTTGGGATAAATTTATTACATTTGTACCAGTTTGAATTTTTTGGTAGTCAGAAAAATTATCTAGGGTAAATTTGCCATAAGTATACTAGTTTGGATTTTTTGTGGTAAAAAAAAGTTTGAGATAAATTTATCACACGCGTAACAGTTTGAGATTTTTTTGTGGTATCAACACAAAATTAATGGTCATCTACTCTTCTTATCATGTTTGGTTTCTTTAAATATATAAATACTGATATCTATGATCGATCCCCATAAATTAGTCAAAAAGATATAATATCATTATAAACTATTCCCATATATATATTTTGCTGAAAATGAATTATGGGGAAGCATGAATAGTCTCTCTAGAATTCGATGCTAGAGTGCTCCCCTAATATTTAGTAGGCTACTATCGGCATTTTCATAATTTCCTAAGCACTTTCTGATTTCATGAGGCGTATAAAGGAAAGTGCTGAGGAAAAGATTGATTAATTATAATGTCTTTTAACGGATTATATTCTTTTCACATAAATTAATTTTCTGAAAATGGGATTGGATAGCATTTTGTAAATTCATTCTCCATTTTTCTTCCTTTTAACTTGCTGCAGGTTCTTTTATTCAACAGAAGGAACACTTTTGATAAGCAGGGACTTTTTCTTCTGGTCGAAAATTTCTTAACAGGATAAACTAGGTTAAGATTTAATTTTAAGGCTCACCTTTTTAACTTTATCATTGATTATCGTTGTCAATCAGCGTTTAAGAAATGAGCTCCACGCTTAAGAAATGATCAATCTCCATGACCTAGTCTTTTCACCTTTGCATTTTTTTTAAAAAATTTAAACACACTTCTATTTCTTCAAATTTGGCATTATTGCTGAATTTTCAATTTCAAGGTGTTTGTACTGTGATTTTTTGTCTACCAAAATAATTTTTGCTCATAGCGATCTCTCATTTTTTCGTATAATTTGTTTAAGATAATAATGTGTTTCCCATTTCTATGGCATTAAACTGAATGGCACACTTGATGGCCAAAGAATAAAGTACGAAAAATTCACCCAGTGCTCATGATATTTGCATTCAAATATATTCAATTGAAATCGTTCTATTCTCTTGTATTCAAAGTAGGAAGCTCTTCATCTAAGTCGCAAGTGACTCTTCGTTCGTCTCCATTTCAATTAATTCACCACGTCACATTCACTCACTCTCCCACACATCTCCCTCGTCCCCACGCCGGGATGAATTAAATATCTCCACCAAATCTTTTAATTACGACTTCAATTAATTACCAACATTTTGGTGAGCTTTTCGGTTTGAGATTTCGTATTGTTGCCGAGTCAAAAAAAAAAAAAAAAACCTATTCTGATGGTCACACCTTAGGTTACCACAAAATTTCAAAGTTCTCTTGCAAGAAGAGAATTGTTTGTTTACGTTTTCAATATAAGCTTAAATGATCAGACGGGTGTTATTCATAAAGGCAAAGAAAGAATCATATTCTCACAGAAATCAGTTCAAACATTCGATTCCAGAAAATGTCTCCTTCAAGCATACTATCTCGATGTAGAATGATAAGTTCCGCCAGGCAATTTGGAATAAAAAAGACAATAGTTTGCTTCCATTACACATTGAAGTATCATCATCACCATGTATGCGCAATTCAGACTTCGAAAAATTAACTAGTCCCTTGGGATCACCATACTAACGCGTGGAGAGTGTTGAATTTCAAACCTGTCACATAAAATAAAACGTAAGTAGCGATAGAAACCTTGACCTTAAAAGAAGATGCACATGTCCATTTGATGCCTTTACTAAGAAGATGGACAAGTCCATTGCCCACCTGACCTTGTGGCTTCGGTGGACGAAGGTGAGGCACATTCCAAGTAACGCAAGCGAAAATCTCATCCCCCGATGCTGATCAGCAGCAAAGGATGTCGCCCGACTCAGCCTGACCTGATAAAGGAGGAAGATGGTGATTAGGATAAAAATTGTCTTCACAAAGTCGATTGCAATAGTCATGAGGAGAAAGCACTACTGTTGGCCTTATCGAAAATCTTAGGGCTGTAAAGGAAAATGGTATCCTCAAGATTTTCGATAAGGCCAACATGGCACTGACACCATTTTCCTCTACAATCTTAAGATTTTTTATAATGCCAACATTAGTGCTCTCTCCTCATGACTATTGCAATCGACTTTGTGATTTACCGGGTCGAGCGGGGGCCATTGTTGCTGATCACCATTGGCAGGATGGTCTTGCACTGGGCATGTCTCACTGGCAAGTATGCAAATGCAGCAGATGGTATCGAGAGGGGATAAAAGATCTTCTTCCCTATAGTAGGACGAACGAGAGAGGGATACATATTACGTGCACACGTAGGGTCTTGCCGTGGCCTCTGCAAGATTTTACAATCACCTTAGCTGCGGTAGAGTTGAGGTTTTCTGCATTAATGGTCAAGAGAAGAGTTTGGAGCGATATTAAATATGGTCGCGCTCCCTCGCCCTCTCCTCATTCCTCACCCTTCACTTTCCTGAAGCAATTTCACCACTTGTGGATCATCACAAAGAACACGATTTGATGCAAACTCAAATCTTTTCCCTAGTTTATAATCAATACTTTTTTTAAAAAATTTTAATTACGTCAATTTAGTCCTAAACCTTTATGTGACTTTTAATTCAGTTATAAACCTTTCAATTGTATTAATTTAGCTCTAAATTATTTGAAATCTTGTTAATTTAGTCTAAACTTATTATATATAGATATGCTTGATGATGTGCGGCTGTGAATGGAAACTATATCGTCAGCATTTGATGCTGTATTAGTTTACTCGCAAATTACTATTGGAAGCTCTGTTTGGGACATTAGATACTGTGAAGGTTTTGGGAGAAATGAGGGCAAGGAAATTTTGAACAAAAATGTTTTGGAAAAATCTTGCGTTTATGATTATTATTTTGCCTATGCATGTTACATGTATCCCAACTTCATCAATAGTTCCTCAACATCACATGTGAAAGTATACATTGTATGCATGTTATGTGTTTCTCACCATCCTCAACCATTCCTCGATAGCACATGTGAAAATATACATTGTATGCATGTTACGTGCTTCTCGACATCGTCAATCATTCCTCCGAAAATATATAATGTATGCATGTTACTTGTTTCTGAATATCGTCAACCATTCCTTGACATCACACGTGATAGTATAGAATGTGCACATCAAGGAATATGAACAAATTGGAATTCTCATCATATGCACACTTTGCCTAAAAAAGAAGAGATTTTCTCTACAAGTTGCCTCAAAGTATCTCGTAATCAGCATCGTCTTTAGATAGTCCTGTTTAAATTGAGATGACATTTAAATCTCATGCCTTTTCAAAGAAACCAAAATTTCAAAATTTTCTTGCAAGAAGAGAATTCCAGCCCACTGCATTTTCTGTGTGGTCATAATGAATCACGACCAGGAATAATATAACTCCTCTACTCTTCTTTCTGAATGCGCTATCAATAATGCCCCGCAAGCACCATCTCCTCATTCAAAGTCTCTCTCTCTCTGTAAACCATTAACGTGCCATTAATGGCTCAGCTGAAAGCAAGAGAGAGAATCAAAGGATGATGAAAATGATGCAGACGGGTTGGTGGGCAGGTACGCAGATGCAGTGGATGATATGGAAGTGAAATGATCTGAAAAACCGCATTAACAAGCTGAAAAATTGTTCTTCAATGTTTAATCCGGTGAGTGAACCCTTTTCGTCCTTTTTTTTTTAATCTCCTTTCATTGCTCGTAAGTTCCTCGCATTTAACAAGACCACATTATCGTTAGCAAGCATCTACTAAACAATTGATTGAAAAACATTTGTAATTTTCGTACATAGTAGCTTTTCTCGTGTTATCACGGATGTTGGTTATTTTATTCTAAAAAATTGAGATTATGGGGTTTTCCCAAATCATTATCGAAACAAGGGTGAAAGGACATAGTCCGAATTGAAGAAATTATAGCGACGGAGTACATAGAAATTTGTTCTTGGAAGCAACATAAATGAAACGTAAAAATCCATATCTCGGCCAAAGTGCAGTCGATTAAATAATGGGAGAGCTAGAATTATGTCTTCATCTCAATAAATGCAGGATTTTGTCACCGTTTCAATAACTGCACAATATATACAAAAATATAGAACTCTATACGTACATATATATTTATATCTCCAAAGTGGAAGCTCTTCATTTCAGTTGCAAGTAACTCGTTGTTGGTCTCCATCTCAATCAATGCACAATAGAGTCACATTTTACGTATATTCTACAGATATTAGAGATCACAATTCATTTATGTCATAACTAACGAACTTTAGTCCGATATATAATACCATTTTCGAATTTTTAATCTGTACAACGTAATCCTTTTAGCATATATTCAATTTAGTTACTGAACTATATGAAAAATATTTAATATTGTCCATGAACTTGAATTAATGGAAGAACAATAATGAATATCTTCATAAGGTCCATGGACAAAATTGAACGAGTGCAAATAATCTAAGGGCCATATTAAACAAATTAAAAGTTTAAGGATGACTTATTAGGCCAAAATCTAAAGATCATATTGAGTAAATTAAATGTTTAGAAACCACATCGCATGTCGAGTCAAAATACTATTTGTGACATTAACCCTAGGAATTTCTATTTAAGGAAGTGTTGTATCAATGCTCATTCTTGGCCTCGCATGTAGAGGTTGATTTCTTCTTCTTTTTTATATACGTATAGAGGTTTTCTTTTTATAGGAAAACATATAGAGATTTTCTTTTTTCTAAAAAACATATAGAGGTTGATTAGCATGAAAAGTTATGTGATTTTTTTTGTCCTCGTGTCTTTTTCTTTCTTTATTACTTTTACTTTCTATTCCACATGGGTGCATTTATGATTGGAGTTTTTCATTTTTTTTTTCATTTGTTCTCTTAATACGATTACATTTATTTTCTGACTGCCTACTTTGTAACATGGGCTAGATCATGATAAAACTGTCCAATATTTTTCAATTTCTTTTTACCTCGCTTTAATGATATCTTAATTTTTCTTAGTGACTCCAAAAGTATATATTACAACTTTTTAATCTACCTTTACCACGTGACAAACATTTCTCTCATATGAACAAGAGGTTAACATTCTCCTTTTCATCACTCGAGTAATTCTATTTACATTTATCACGAAATTTATCAATCCACTCAGTTTCAAAAAAAAAAAATTGAGGAGCGAAAGAGCTAGCAATTGCCTACACGAATTTGTGCGTTCATGCACTTAATGTACATCAATATTGTCGTAACTAACAAAATATGGTATTTTCTAATGACATGGCAAGAAAACCCCATTACAAGAATGAACCTAAAATGTCAGCTAGTCAAAAAAAATTTCAATGGAAAGTACATATTTGGTTGTCTAGGTTGAGCAAAAGGAGATATAACAAAAAAAAAAACATCTCGTCATAACTGCTAATAAAGACGCTCCAAATTTGATTACTAGAACATCACACCGGCAATTTAATGAAATGGGGAACATGAATTGTTGTTTTTCCGAGGAAAACCGATTCCAAAGAGAAGATATAAAGAATTAGCCACATTAACTTTATCCAAAAGTGTATTTTAAGACGTGCATAATCTACCCTATCACATGACAAGCATTTTTCTCAAATGAACAAGAGATTAGCATTTCTTTTTCATCACTCGAGTAATGCTATTTACGTTTATCACAAAATTCACCCATATACTCAGTTTCAAAGTACCCAAAAACAACCTTGTACACCCTTGGTTGTCTAGATTGAGCAGAAGGAGATTAAAAAAAGAAAAATCCCATCTACTAGCCTTACAAGTGCTAATAAGGGCACTCCAAATTTGATTACCTAGAACACCATAACGGCAATTTAATGAAATAGGGAACGTCAGTTGTTGTCTTTCCGGGGAAAACCGACTCCAAAGAAAATAAAAAGAATTAGCCACATTAACTTTATCCTTAAAAATTTTTGGTTGAAGCTATTTCTTAATAGAAGTGTCGGTCTATTTAGTCAAGTTAAAAATATGAGGCTGATATGGAAATTGAAAAAAAAAAATAAAGATGGTAAAAAGAGCTAAACCTATGCAAAAAGATAAATTTATCATAGGAATACTCGTTAAGCATACATTGCCCGAAGAAACCCTCGAAACCCTTCCTTCTTAACAATATATTTGCATAAGAAACTTTTGAGATATGTCGTAATCCAATCCTCGTGTTCTTGCTCGAAACTACAAGACATGAAACTGTGTTAGTCTTATGCAGTTTGCAGCTTTAATTCCAATACGAAAAACCTTCTCGAAACATCAAAAAACCATTTTTAGGACAACCGTTTTCAGTTCTCAAATGAAAATGGAATGGCGCAGAATTAAGCTGGCCTAACTAAGCTTCTGTTTCGCTCCTATAATTTCTCGCGCAAATTCATTACAGTGGCCGAATGCGTGTGGACTCCATGGTGATCATCTCCCTCGGCTACTTCCTCGCAACCGTGACATTGATCTACTCACAACAGCTATCCCAGGGTCTTCCTAAGCCACTGGTGGACCTGCTCTATCAGGGAATAGCGCTTTTCATGATCCGGATAACGGGCAACTAGTACCCCCATATCCTCATCTTCAAACTGAGAAAAAAACCTCAAATCGATATATTCGCCAATTGCCATGTGTTATCCGACTCAATAATTTGACAATAAAATTTAATAAAAAGTAACAAAAGTAAATTTGTCATGCTTTATCATCTAATGGTAGACATCAGTTTTCTTTGTTTCGATGGCTGCGATTGTGCTCGTAACTTCGAGCCTAAAGGAGCGGGGACTGCAGAAAATGGCATACGCACCCCAGATATATTTGGCTCCATAACCTAAAGTTGATTGAGAACTTGTTCACACCATCCTTCCTTCCTCGAACACGTGAGCGAGCACAAGCACAGGCAGCACGCGAGCACACACAAAGATTGAAAGCTGAAATCTAACTCGTCAAACCAAAGAAGGCTATAATAGCGACCAACAACAAGCACTCTATGCGACAATCCTAGACCAAAGGAGAATATACAAGACTGGACAATACTAGTCGAAACAAATTGGGCGAGTCTGCATTTTTTTTGCTTGTCAAGAAAATGCCCCAAGTGCAATGCTAAGGACATACTGTTCATTTCCAACATGTCAGGGTCAGCAGATGTTGAACTTACTATGTTCCAACGATTCTATTTGTGCTTGCTTGAGTCCGATGAGTACCAAAGATCTGGGCCATACCACAATCTGAGATTTTTGGGTTCATGTTGGCATCTAGCAGAATGTTGATCGCTTTGAGATCACAGTGAATAATTCGAAGCCTAGAATCTTCATAAAGGTATATCAATCTGCGTGCCACCCCTACAATGACCATGTAATGTGCCGACAATCCAGCTGTCTACTAAGCTCCGGATCTAATACATATAAAAGAAAAAAAGATAACCAGTAGCTGCATCAACTCTTACTCGCATAACGCAGATGCCCGGATTAATCACATAGAGTTGTTGTCATCAAACTTTGGATCGGCGTTCCGTTCGTGATTCGTTTTCTTTCCCACATCTACTGCTTCACAAATGTTTGATCTTTGAAGTTTTATGTAGAAACGAAATGATAGAAATATCTAAGTAGAATAACAACAACATGTGGTTTTATTCTGTCGTACGATAAAGTGACTGAACTTACTACTCGTACGATACTGAGGTTTTAGATTGGCAGAGCTATTAAGTACCAGAAAATGCAAATTTTCTGCTTAAGTGCATTACAAGTACCAAAATTTATGTACGGCGCTCACTTTAGTATCAAAACTTTCAAAATGATCACTTAAGTGTAAATTTTCAGTCAATGTGAAGTCAAAGGAATATAATTATAGCATGAATATCTAAGTTTTTAAATTAGAAGTTGTGGGAAAGTTATCCTTTTCTTTATGGTACTGATATATCCTGACTTCAATGAATGCTAATGTTGTCGATCACCTTCGATAGAATTGCATCTATAATATTGAGAGAAAAAAGTTGTGCAAAGTGCAAGGGAATATTTTAAAATATAAACTATAAAAATGCTTGTAGAATTCTATTTTTTTTTAGAGAAAAAAATCTCCAGTGACATTGCCAAGACTTAGCAGGCCTTGAGACTTGATGTCTGTCAACAAATTGAAGAGCAAAGATGAACACTACTCGACATGTTGATCTGTCAAATCATTTCTTTGAATGCCATTTTTTTTCCTCTTCATCTCAGACCTCATTCAGTATCCATCATCTCCAGACACGGTTCGCCGTCTCCGATCATCAACAGCCGCTGTCGAGTTCCCATTACCGGCCACCTTATCATCATAAGCAAAATGCTATTTTATACTCTGTTCTCCGCCAAGGAGTCCAATCTTCATCTTTGTCAATTCCAGAAGCTTTTTTTCAAGGTACTTCTTCAAGATGACTCACTAGAAAATGGGCTGTTTGTTTGCGTCATTTGTGTTTGCAAAGGGGACGATTTATTTTCTCTTGTTTAATTGTATCCTTTTCTAGAAAGCTGGAGCAGATTGCATATATTTATTTTCCTAAATTGCCATCTGAATAAAGCATCATCAACGATACAATAATATAGACAAGATATGACCGCACGTGAGGATCATAATTGGGTTATTGTAGGGGTCACCGATGCCAAATCTGGATCGCCTCGAGCTATTGCCAGCACTCAGAAAGGTTGGAAGTTTTTTTTAGCGTGGGTTGTCAGTGCTAGATTTGAGTTGCCATGAGTCGAGCTATCGGTACTCGGCAAAAGGTTTGATTTTTTTATATAAAAAAATAGCAAAATCCTTTGGAAGTGCCTTATCTCCATTGCTCTTGCAATGGCCTACAGTCCGATGTGTACTCGGGCGATGGGGTTGCTTCGAAGGGAGGAGATTGGGGTTGCTAGTGATATTATTGGGTTTAAGTTGGTGAAATGTACCAAAAAGACTTTGGAAGAAGAAGATAAAAAAGGTTCCGAGTCCTTTAGTCTATTAAAGAGTTAAAAAAATGCGATACAGTACCACCATATGTCTTTCGTCCACATCCCCATGCAGAAAATTGTCCATCCGAATTATAAAGTTGTTCACTTCTCCAACTTTCATTATAGCCTAAAATGTTGACAACATGAATTACTCAATGAATAGATTCATGACATCAATTGATTATAAGGACCAAAAAACAAAAAAAAAACTTGTTTACTGATAATTGACTGTGTTTAGGAGCAAATCAAACATACATGTTGGTAGAAATAATATCTAATGCAAGGAATTTGGATTTTTGGGATTTCCATTTGAAGCTGAAAAGTCCAAAATCATAAGAACCAAATTAAACAAACATGTTGGTAAAAATTAAACATTTGGTTCTGATGCTTCTAGACTTTTCTGCTTCAAATGGGAATCCCAGAAATTCATATTCCTTGCATTATATTGATTTGTGAGGAAGATATAATTTCTACTAGCAGAAATGTTCACTTCCTTATAATCATTTGATTTCATAAGTCAATTCATTGAGTAATTCATGTTGCCAACATTAGGTTATCATGGAAGTTGGAGAAGTGATGCAATTTATGATTCGGATAGACAATTTTGCATGGGATGTGGAGGAACGACTTATGATGGTACTGTATCACATTGTCTTAACTTGAACGGAATTGCAAATGGCTATGAGGTATGAACTGTGTTTGCACAACACCATTGGTATATTTGCTTTCGGCGTACGAACTATAATAGGATAAATCTTTAGAAGGAGTCAAAGGCATCATGGTTGTTCTATTGATGCTTTGCATAATGTTGCTCTAGCATGACCCGCTTTATTTGACCCAATGATCAATAGGGCCTCTCAAATTGTAGGCTAATCACTTTCTTATGAACATAGCAAACACTACGTTCAGCTCATAATGACGGTAAGGTTGAAATGAACATTCAATATTTTTAGCTTTTATATGTTTTGTTGTGGCTGATAGTAGTTTTCCCTTCTTGTTTAGGATGAAGTTCTCCCCTATCAACAAGAAACCATTAATGCATTAGTGAAAGCCTATCGACAGTCTGAGCACCCACATTTTCCACGAACGCATTCAAATCAACAAGCCAAGATTACCTAATATTTTCTCCAGCCACTACCCATATAGAAAAAAGCTCCTGGCAACAACAAACGATAAAAACCAGAAAAAAGCTCTCCTCTGATCACGCGACCTCTGTTTCTTCTTTGTGTTCTCGATCCTCACTCAAGTCAAGTTCAGGTAGTGGCATTTAGCCTCATCTCACTCTCACCGTCTCGTTTCCTTAAGAACGCAGAAAAAGCAAAGAGCTTGAACTTGCTTAGTCATCTCCGAGAAAGAGGGTTCCTTAGCACGGGGAGTGTTCCACCGACTATCGCGAAGACCCTGCACTCATGAGCTGTGATCCTCACGTTCTCTCAACGCATACAAGAATGTCAACGAAGTCTTGAACAACTCGATCCCTAACCTCGTCAACTCATCGAGATCGGCGTTTAGACCCATTGAGGACTTTCAAAAGGTTTTAAAGGCGATGGAGGAGAAATGGAAGCTAGACATTGAGAAAATTGAAGCCCTAAAGAACGAGATAGAGGTCTCAAGGAAGCGCCTTGAGGAGAGTCTTAGAATTCAGGGGTTCTGAGGGAGGAGAACGAGCAGTTGCATGTGGAGAATGCAAGGCTCAAAAACGAGACTTGAGAGGCCGAGGCAGGACACAGAGAGGAGATGGAAATGTCGAAGGAGGAGAATAATTGACTAAGTGTGGAGATTGCGAGCCTCGAAAGCAAGACACATGAGGTCAAGGCGAGACAGAGAGATGAGGTGGAAAAACTCGAAGGAGGAGAACTAGCTCTTGTGCAGGATGATTGTGAGCCTCGAAGACGAGATGCGAAAGGGCGAGGTGAAGGGGAAAGAGGAGGTGGAAATGTTGAAGGAGGAGAATGTTAGATTGAGGAGGAATGAGGGATTGCTGTGCGAGATCAGGAGGGTGTTGGAATTGGATGAAGCTGTGGGAGTGCTGAGAAATGAGGAGGAAATGAAGAATGCGGAAGGGGAAAAGGGTGTGTCCAATGAGGCCAATAGCTTCGACGAGAGTAAGGATGGTGGTGATGGTATTAGCAGGCGGAAGGGAGAATGACTATGTATATAAAATATATATAAACCATCCTTTTGTGCATCCACGAGAATCATTTCCCTTCCACGCGCCAGTGCCATCAACACCATTCTCACTTTTCATGCCGAAGCCATTGACCTCATCGGGCACACCCTTTTTCCCTTCTGCATTCTTCATTTCCTCCTTATTCCTCAACACTCCCGCAACTTCATCCAATTCCAATACTCTCCTAATCTAGCATAGTAATTCCCCGTTCCTCCCCGATATAACATTCTCCTCCTTCAACATTTCCACCTCTTCTTTTGTTCTCACCTCACCCTCTCGTATCTCGTCTTCCAAGCTCGTAATCTTTCTGCACAAGTGCTGATTCTCCTTCTTCAACATTTCCACCTTGTCTCTCGGTCTCGCCTTGGCCTCACGCATCTTGTTTTTAAGGCTCACAATTACCACACATAGCTCATCATTCTCCTCTTCAACATATCCACCTCCTCTTTGTGTCTCGAATTGGCCTCTGGCATCTCGTTTTTGAGCCTACCATTCTCCACACCCAACCGCTCGTTCTCTGCCATTAGAACCCTCGAATTCCATGACTCGTTCTCAAGGTGCTCCCTCGATACCTCTATCTCTTCCTCAGGACTTCAATTTTCTCAATGTCTAGCTTCCATTTCTCTACCACCAGCTTTAAAACCTTTTGAAAGTCCTCAACAAGCCTAATCGCCAACCTCAACGAGTTGACGAGGTTAGGGACCGAGCTATTCATGACTTCGTTAACATTCCCGCCATGCGTCAAGAGAACATGAGGATCGCGGCTCATGTCTGGAGGTCTTCGTGAGAGCCGGTGGAACACTCTCCGTGCTAAGGAACCCTCTTTCTCAGAGACGACTAAGCCCCTTCAAGCTCTTTGCTTTTTCCATGCTCTTGAGGAAGTGAGATGGTGATAGTGAGATGAGACTAAATGCTGCTATTTGAGCTTGAACTGAGGGTGGACCGAGAAGACAAAGAAGGAACAAAGGTCAATATGATTAGAGGAGAGTTTTTTTTTTTTTTCTCATCTGTTGTTCCCGGGAGCTTTTTCTATATGGTTAGTGGCTAGAGAAAATATTAGGTAGTCTTGACTTGCTGATTTGGGTGTGTTCATGAAAAATGTGGGTTCCCAAATTGCCAATGGGGAAAATGTGGATGCTTGGATTGCCAATGGGCTCTCAGAGGCGACGGTGGAGGCTTGGAGGCTACTGCAGAGGTGGATTGGAATGTGAAGTGAAGAGGGGTTTTTTTCTTTTTTCTTTTTTTTTAGAAGTAAAGATGGTTTGAAAATGAAAAAAAAAAAAAAGAGAGGAAATTTTGGAAGTTTTGGTCTTGGTTGGTTGTAAGGTGAAGAGGGACTTTGTGTGAGAGAAAGCAGATTTTCTTGAAGTGGGATGGGGAGAGCATAGGCCTCCGCGGAGAGAGTAGGTCCCCGAAAAGAGGCAGAGAGAGAGAGAAAAGGGGGAAGAGACAACGGAGAATAACAGAGACAGAGAGGAGGGCTTTTGAAATTTCCTGACAGTTGGGACCGCAATGGACACGTGTTGACATGGCAACGAAGTCATTGATGACATGGCAAGCCAAGACTACCTACTATTTTCTCATATGACACATGCTCCCATGTCCACAGACAACAAAAATTCAACAAGAGCAGTTACTGTAGCATTCCCTGTATTATTTCAAGCAGTGCATGACGGGTCACCGGAAAGGAACTAAATTGCTGTTGCATACCAGTCGGGTGTCAAAGAGACAGAAGCAGGATCTCGCAAATTAGTTATATCTTTACACAAATAAACAAGTTGCTTTCCTTATGTTTTAGATGCAGCATTCTTGCAACATCCTGAACTTCTCCACAGTCCATGCGTCAAATTTTAAGCATCAAATGCAAATGAAAACACAATTGGCTCTCATTGCAAACCATTTCTTAACATGCTACTAGGATGACCTGATATAATCATATAAACACACAATAAAGATGGAAACTGCCAAGAAGAAATAAGACAACAAAGGCAGCAGATATGTTGCACTGAATGATGTAAACATATGGATCAAATTCAACTTACGAATCAAGCAATTTAAACCACAGTGTCTCCGACTCTTCAGGATTCAACCGAGGTGTATTACTCTGGCATAATCCAATACAAAGATTTAGTGTTCTCTGTGTGTCAATCACCTGCACTAATTCATTTAATTCAGCACAAAAAGGTGAATGCACAAACCTCCTCCATTGTTAATACAATGCTGAAATAATCCAAGCTATAGGAATCACCTCATGTCGCCTCAGAAGTGAAGTCTATCATATCAGCATCGAGTTTCTCAAAATTTTCACTGAGGCTCGACAGTGTAAGCAAGATAGCCCTCCCACATTACCAACCCCTATCCAAACAAAAAACACGCAGCTGGTAGCCATCGAATGTCTCCAAGATTTTATGAGCTGAATGCCGGTCATGCTAACTGTAGAAATGAAGAGCAATGATTAAAGACCTGAGTATGACCATCAAGTTAGTAAAGAGCATACGAACTTTGCAACCAACAAGACTGTTCCCACTCCAATGCAAACAAAAAGGTGCAGGACATCTCGGTGACTTAACAAGCTCAAAGGCATTTAGCACCTACACCTTCCGTAGACAGTTATACAAGCAACAAACATCAAAGATAGCGAGGCCTGAATAAGGGCGTTCGTAACAGAATTTCAAAAAAGAAGAACTCCACGTTCTTGTTTCTCCTTTTCCGTTTAAACCATTTTGTTGGTGTTTTCTTAACTAGGATTAACTTTCATACATCCATTCTGTCTCATATATAGAGGATAGCAGTTGCTGCATGTGTAACGACAAGCATAACATAAAGCTTGAGAACTCTAAATTCTATGGCTTTAGTTTAATTTTTATTTTGTTAACAGAGAACATATGTTTCCCTAGGTCATGTTGGAGAACCATAGCAACAAAGAATATCAACAAGAACCATCTTGTTACCAGATATAAACAACTCCTGCAGAGAAAAGACAGGTATACATATTATAACTTGGGCAACATTTACATAATCCAAACACAATTTTAAACATGTGATTTCAAAAGCAGTCACCTCAAAATGATGTTCTAATCATTTCCTCGGTGGAGAAGATCAGTGAGTCTTCTGTACTGAGATGATGAATAATCAACAAGAATGTTACTTTTCTGTATTTAAATAAAAAGCAATTAGATGGAACAACATCTACGAGAGAAGAACTTGAAATGTTCGCAAAGCAACAGCTTTGATCTTAGTCCTTACATCAGTCTTCTCAAAAACTTAAGAGATTGTCAGGTGCAAGTGCAAACACACATGTGAACGAGTTGGCTATGGCATGGAATTTTCGTTCGTCCATGGTCTGAAGGACGGCGTCGACGGAGACTTCCATGGTATTTCCGCCATCTCTGCCTCTTGAGGCCTCTCTTGCTTCCGGCCCTTTGGCCTCGCCATTCAGCAGAGAGAAGGGTGATTGTGGCGGGCGATGATCAGCAACAGCGGTTAGGTTTGAGCGAAGGGTAATTGTGGCTGTCAAGCGAGGAGGAAGGAACAACAAACCGATTTGCTTGATTTTCGCCATCAATCGGTTAAGAAAATCTTGATGGTTTTCGCCATTAATCGGTTAAGAAAATCTGGAATGAGCAGTGGGCTGTTGGAGATGTTGCCGGACCCGAATTTGACTTATTCTGGGATTACGGTTGGAGGAGAGAAATCGGCAAAAATGGAGGGGTATGGGATAATCACTTGACCGGTTAAAAAGAAATTTAAGGTAAATATGTCCTGGATTTTGATCCACAATTGTTCCACCAGAGAAAAAATTTAAGTAAATTCCAAGGACGTTCAAGATAGTAAATATTACTCTTCTAGCTAAACAAAAGATTTGGCGATGTTAACTTACTCATTCAAAGATAAAATTTATATAAAAATAGATTGAAATTTTTTTTATTATTAATTTTAGATTTGACTCATCTAATCCAAAGATTGATCTTATAATGTTTTAGATCATTGTATAATCAAACAACACTTTGGGCGACAAGATTCCAATATTTTAAGCAATTCCTTCGTTTCGAGTAGTTTGTTGTTGAAGGTAATACCTTCCCTTGGGTGGTCCACTATTATATTTTAGTCTTGCGAGGTCAATCATCTTGTGATTAATATAGCTAACAAAAAGTTCCTTTCCCTTATTCGTTTACGTTCTATACTGATTTCCCAAGCATCAATCCTTGTTTTATATCGCGGATACTAAGACTTGGTCATAATGTTTATAAGACTTCAACATTATCAATTGGACCTATATGTCATTACCTCGAATGCAACACTTCGTTGAAGACCATCCCGACTCGGCTTCACTAACATGTTTACTAACAAATTAAGTGACCCATCCATTGCCCAAAATCTTATGATGTTGGCAACTTTTCCCATATCTAGGGGATACATGCTAGCATTTATTGGTATGTATCATCATTAAGTCATACATTGCGAGACACCTCATCAATTTCGGTTCGCTGGCGGTCTCATCACTTCTGTTCTTGCATGTCTTTTATTGCGACATCATATTGCCTATTTCCCTATTGATGCGTCTCATCACTTCTGTTCTTGCATGTCTTTTATTGTGACATCATATTGCCTATTTCCCTATTGATGCAGTTGCATTAGCGATTATGGCGCCCATTAACTCACATCCTTTAATGGGACATCACACTGTTGGGTCTCATAAGCAATCATTGCACCCATTAACGCATGTCTTTTAGTTATGCCCCATGTCGCTTCGACTACCACCAGAGTAGCCTATATAAATCATCAACTATATCATCCAAAATATTTACATCCATGGCAAGTTTCCACTATACCAAAAGTTAAGCCGGTGTTCAAGAAACAATAAAAACTGAAAATAAAAGCCCCGCCAAACCCAACGTTCTTGCTCAATAGAACCTCCGTAACCCAAGATAACCCGGTGCAAGCTTTAGCTACGAAACATTCACATCCAAGAACAACAAAGGAGGAGATGCTTCCAGTAGCAGCTTCTTTCAAAAACCCTAAAAATGTTGCTTTTTCCCATCCTTTGCCCTCTCCTCGGTGAATAGCTTGTCCTAAATCTGTGCATTTCCAATCATGAATTGCAGTGTCGTGGGATTTCTGTGCCCTATTTCCCTCCCAGCTGACAAATGGCTCTCCCACCTTAAACCATGCATTCCCCATTGTTTCTATTCGTGAACCTCATATCTCTCTTTCCCTTCCCTGCGATACCAACATGATGCTTAGTTTACCCCATCCCAAACCCTAGCCTTGTTTGTAGCTGCTTCCTCCCTCCTCCTCATCGCAGCCATCGCTTCCCCATCTACGGCCCATGTCCTAAGAAAGATGGCAAAAAAATGTTAGTTCGAAGGCTCGTCTTGCTTTGCTGTATAGAAGGCCGAGCAATCTATGGTCTGAAGTAGAGGCCCTCGAAAGAGATGTAGTGGTGTTAAAGGAAAAACTGGAAGAACGTAGCCTCACTGTAAAATATTTTCAAATGCCAACATCAACTAGCAGGCGTTTCTCAATACATTGAAGAGAGAATGGAATGTAGACTCCGTAACATTTAATCAACTGGAAGCAGGAATTTTATCTTTCACTTTGAGTAATGAGTTGGAAAGAACCAGAGTTCTGGAGAATGGACCTTTGTCTTTTTCTTGCAGTCCGTTGATTCTCAAACCATGGGAACCTAACAAATCACCGCAATGTTATAAGTTTTCCTCGTGTGTGTTTTGGGTTCAAGTTCATGGTCTTCCTTTGGAGTGGTGCACAGAGGCGATGATTTCTCAGATTACTCAGATTTTGGGCAATGTCGAAGAAGTCAAGATGGGAAAAAAAGGGGCAGCCTTTCGTAGAGTGGGGAGAGCAAGGGTTTGTGTGAATTTAGATAGCCCTTTAAACCCAGGTACGATCACATCTTTGGGAGGGTAGATGATAATGTACCAACACATATTTAGATACCTCTACAATAGAAGTACCTTAATGTCTTAGGTCTTCTCCTTTTAAACGACAGCACATTGTACAAGCAATTTAACCTTATCATTAATATCTAGTGTCAAATGATAATGTACATTTCAATTGGAATCACGTTTTGGGTTGGCTTGTGTGAAACTTTATAAGATATGGAATCTATCCTGCAAAGTTTTAGTACAAGTTGCTAGAATGGAGTTTCCATGGAAAGTAAGGGGTTCCAAAAAGAGTCCTTTCTAGAAGTAAATTGGGAACGAGTCCTTGCTGTAGATTGATCTGTTTCCTCTGTAAAAACGAGCTAGAGACCGTGCGACATCTCATTGTTCTTGGAAGCGAATGTTTTGGCAGCTTATGCTTTGCACCGGGTTATCTTGGGTTATGGAGGTTCTATTGAGCAAGAACTTTGGGTTTTGCAGGGCATTTATTTACGGTGCACAAGAAAAGGAATACCTTACTTGCTCATGGATGTAAATATCCTGGTTAATATAGTTGATGATTTATATAGGCAACTCTGGTGGTAGTTGAAGCGACGTAGGGCATAAGGAAAAGACACGCATTAATGGGTGCAATAATTGATCTTGGACCCAATTGGCAATAGATAAAATGACATGATATCCCATTAAAAGATGTATGTTAATGGGCGCCACAATTGTTAATATAACTGCTTCTACAGAGAAATAGAACGATATGATGTCACAGTAAAAGATGTGCACGAAAAGAAATGACAAGACCGTCAATGAATCCAAATTGATAAGGTGTTTCAGAATGTACCACCTTAATGATTACACATATCGATAAAGGCTAGCATTTAGTCGCCCAGATACAGAAAAAGATGCCAACGTCATAAGAATTTGGGCAATGCATGGGCCACTTAACGCTAAGCCGAGTCGGGATGGTCTTGAAAGAAGTGTCGCATTCATGGTAATGCCCACATAGATCCAATTGGTAATATCGAAGTCTCATAAGCGTTATGATCAAGTGTTAGTATGGACGATATAAAGCAATGATGAATGCTTTGGAAACAATTATATAATGAAAAGGGGAAGGAACTTTTCATTAGCAACATTGAATACAAGATGATGGACCACATAAGACTAAAATGCAACAGTGGACTACGCAAGCGAAGGTATTACCTGTAACACAAAACTACTTGAAATAAAGGAATTGTTTAAAGTACTAGAATCTTGTCATCAAAGTGTTGTTTGATTCTGCAATGATCTAAAACATTATAAGATCAATCACGAATCTCAAGAGTCAAAGATAAAATTAAAAATAAAAAAAGATTTTTTATCTAATTGCATATAAAGTTTCTGTTTGAATTAGTAAGTTAACGTCAGCAAATCTCTTGTTTAGCCGATGAATAATATTTGCTATTTTAAATCTTCATGGGAGTTACTTAAGTCTTTTCTTTGGTGGAACAATTGTGGATCAAAATCCAGTACATATTTACATTAAATTTCTCTCCTCCAACTGTAATCATGGAATAAGTAAGATTTCGTTCCGGAAATATCTCCAACAACCCACTACACATTCAAGCTTTTCTTAACTAATTAACGTTGAATGGAGAATATCAAGCAAATCAGTCGAGAGTTTTTCTGTCCTCTATAAATGTTTGCTCCTTGTTGCTCGCTTGACACTTGCGAACCCCCAAAATTCGAAACAAAACTTTTTCGGAACGCCCATCAAAACTCTTCCGTCCCATGTCGACAGCTGGACCGACCAAGCAACAATGCCGAGCCGCTGCCCCAATACCCTTGGCTCAAACCCAACCGCTGTTGCTTGATCATCACCGGCAATACTTCTCCGGCTACGATGCGGTGCAGCAGACATATCTCGCTCTTTGCTGAATGATGACACCGAATGACCGGAAGCAAGAGCGGCCTCAAGAGGCGGAGACGGCAGAAATACCATGGAAGTCTCTGTCCTCCCCCTTGTCAATGCTGTCCTTCAGACCATGGACGAACAAAAAATACCATGCCAGAGCCAATTCGTTCATGTGTGCGTTTGCGCGTGTGCCCGACAATCTCTTAAGTTTTGAGAAGATCGATGTTAGGACTGGGACCATGGACGAAAAAAAATACCATGCCAGACCCAATTCGTTCACGTGTGCGTGTCCTGACGATCTCTTAAGTTTTGAGAAGTCTGATATAAGGACTGAGATCAAAGCTGTTGCTTTGATAACATTTATGGCTCTTCCCTCGTAGGTATTGCTCTATCTATTTGCTTTTTAATTTGAATACAGAGAAGGAGTATTCTTGTTGATAATTGATCATATCAGTACAGAAGGTTCGCGGATCTTCTCTGAATTGAACTCCCATCCAGAAAGCTTTTTTCTCTATCTGTTAACAATACAATGATGGTTCGTGTAGATGTTCTTTGTTGCTGGGGCTCTCGAATATAACCTAGGGAAACATATATTCTCTGTTAACAGAAGAAGACAGCCCTAGCATTTATGCTTGTCATTATGCACGCAACAATTGCTATCCCTATATATGAGGCATAATTAATCCTAGTTAAGGAAAACACCAACAAAATGGTTGAAACGGAAAAGGAGAAGAAAGAACATGGAGTTCTTCTTTTTTGAGATTCTAGTACAAAAAACCTTATTCAGGCTCTGCGATCTTTGATGTTTCATTGCTTGTATAACTGTCGAAGGAGGTGTAGGTGCTAAATGCCTGTGAGCTTGTTAAGTCACCGAGATATCCTGCGCCTCTTTCTTTGCATTGGAGTAGGAACAGTCTTGTGGGTTGCAAAGTTCCTATGCTCTTTAGTTACTTGATTGCGATACCTAGGTTTTTAATCTTTGCTCTTCATTTCTGCAGTTACCATATCAATCTGACGACCCCCATTCAGTTCATAAATAGCTACCGGGTGGAGCACTGTTTGCAACTCTGTCAGGAGTATGGGATCAAAGATGTGGCTGCGTGTTTTTTGTTGGAAAGGTTTGGTAATGTTCGGAGGGCTATCTTGCTTACACTGTTGAGCCTCAGTGAAAAAATTTGAGAAACTTGATGCTGCTGTGATAGACTTCACTTCTGAGGCGACACAAGGCGATTCCTGTGGCTTGGATTATTTCATCATTGTATTAACAATGGAGGAGGTTTGTGCACTCACCTTTTTGTGCTAAGGTTTGTGGTTTGCTTTTACTTTTTGGCCTATTAACATTGAATCTTTGTATTGGATTAAGCCAGCGAAATATGCCTCGGTTGAATCCTGAAGAGTCTGAGACCCTGTGGTTTAAAGTGCTTGACTCGTAAGTTGAATTTCAACCATATTTTTACATATCATTCAGTGTGACATATCTACTGCCTTTGTTGTTTTAGTCGTTCTTGACAGTTGCCATCTTTATTGTGTCTTTATATGATTATATCTGGTCATCCTACTAGCATTTTAAGAAATGGTCTCCACAAGAGTCAATCGTGTTTTTCATTTGCATTTGATGCCCAACTTTCATGCATGGACTGTGGAAAAGTTCAGGATGATGCAAGAATTCATTCTTGACCATTTGAGAAATTCATTAGCCACCACTGCGGCATGGTCAATGAATGGAATAGCGCCTCCCAAATAATCCCCGATTTTCAAAGTCCTACCGATCCATCCTCTGTCGCGAGGGACAAAGGTCCTAAGCGTAAGTCTCTAAACAGACATGACTCAGCCGAAGAGAGAGTGAACTCAAATCTAACGTTGTATAGAGAAATTATCCAAGAGCTCCATTTGGGGAAAAAAAAAAGTAGATAAAGAGAATGTTTTCATTAGAAGGAGATACCTTTATGCTGCGAGAGAAGTCAGGAAACGAGTTGGCTACGTCCACAGCACGGCTCCATTTATTGGAGAAGTTCCAGGAGTGGAAGCAAGAGACTAGTTCCAATACTGAATGGAGTTGGCGTTGGACTCTATCGCCCTCCATAAGGTAATTTTCGTTCTTCACCCAAATCAAATTACATGATGAAGTGGACTAGCCCACTTCATAATCATCATGCGAGATGACTCCATCTTTCCACATACAATTATGAATACTAGTATTGAAGTAAGCAAAGCATCAGAATGGGTTTGCCGTGCATTCCTTGTTTCATTATCATTACTTTCCTTGCTCCCTAAAGCAGCATCTCGGCAAATTGGGCATGAATTGACTGCTATAAAAACTTAAGATGTTAGATAAAAGTATAGCATAATATTTAAATATTCTATCACTCTCCCTCATTCTAGAATTGAACTCAAGACGTTGATACCAACTGAGATTTTGTCAAATCACAATCAAATGTTCGAAAAGCTTAAGTTGTTAAATGAAAATATGATACAATAGTTAAATATTACATTAATAAATGTCAAAGAACGAAAGATCAATCCTTTGTTGAAAGGTCACACCTTCATGTATGACGGACTATATGCAATAGATAGGTACCGAAAAATACCCGAAGCTAATGTAAAGATGGAATTTGAATTTTTGTTGAAGAGATTGCCAAGCCAACCCAAGATACTCCAAAATAAGAGGATGAAAACAATCGAGTCGTCAGAATATGAAGAGTCTATTTTTTCGAAAAGAGCCAAAGGACCTTTCAACAAAGGATTGATCTTTCGTTCTTTGACATTTATTAATGTAATATTTAACTATTGTATCATATTTTCATTTAACAACTTAAGCTTTTCGAACATTTGATTGTGATTTGACAAAATCTCAGCTGGTATCAACGTCTTGAGTTCAATTCTAGAGTGAGGGAGAGTGATAGAATATTTAAATATTATGCTATACTTTTATCTAACATCTTAAGTTTTTATAGCAGTCAATTCATGCCCAATTTGCCGAGATGCCTGCTTTAGGGAGCAAGGAAAGTAATGATAATGAAACAAGGAATGCACGGCAAACCCATTCTGATGCTTTGCTTACTTCAATACTAGTATTCATAATGTATGTGGAAAGATGGAGTCATCTCGCATGATGATTATGAAGTGGGCTAGTCCACTTCATCATGTAATTTGATTTGGGTGAAGAACGAAAATTACCTTATGGAGGGCGATAGAGTCCAACGGCCAACTCCATTCAGTATTGGAATTAGTCTCTTGCTTCCACTCCTGGAACTTCTCCAATAAATGGAGCCGTGCCGTGGACATAGCCAACTCGTTTCCTGACTTCTCTCGCAGCATAAAGGTATATCCTTCTAATGAAAGGATTCTCTTTATCTACTTTTTTTTTTTCCCAAATGGAGCTCTCGGATAATTTCTCTATACAACGTTAGATTTGAGTTCACTCTCTCTTCGGCTGAGTCATGTCTGTTTAGAGACTTATGCTTAGGACCTTTGTCCCTCGCGACAGAGGATGGATTGGCAGGACTTTGAAAATCGAGGATTATTTGAGAGTCGCTATTCCATTCATGACCATGCCACAGTGCAGTCGATTCAGATTTTCTTGGGGAGTAGCTATCGCTTGTGGTCCAGCTGGTGGTCTTTGCGGTTGAAACTGCGGCCCACGATTCCTTCTTGGGCAATGCCTCGCAATATGCCCCGTTTGTCCACATTCGAAACATGCTCCTGTCTTCCTTGGGCATAGACTGTTCGGATGCCTCTGTCCACAATCACGATGCCTTGCATACCAAGAGGCGTCGGTTTTCTCAAGGTTCTCCGAGCTGGAGGGACAAACCTTCTGTTATCCATTATTGGCCTTTTTCCAAAACTCCTTTCATCTCGTCTAGGCATGAATCGCGACCCAGATGCGGCGGCTATTTCATTTATGTCTCTTTCAAACTCCTGAGCCCTTTCATACATCGCTCCATAGTTCCTCAATCCTACGATGATCAATTGACTGCGGAGTTCCGACCTCAATCCTTCACGGATCTCCTTGCCTTGTCCCAGGCATTCTCAATCATTCTCGGAGCAAACTTGGATAGCCTTGCGAATTTTGCTTTATACTAGTCCACTATCATCTGACTCTGACGAAGCCGCAGGAATTCTTCCATCTTTCTTTCTTGCGCGACTTCCAAAAATATTTCCCATTGAACGCTTCACAAAAAGCCGTCCAGTCCGGCACAGTACCTTTAAGGAAGACCTTTCCTCGAGTGGCCTTCCACCAATCATCTGTGGTGCCTTGGAGCTAGTAGAGGCTAATGAAAACCCTTTCTTCCACTAGTACAAAAGCCCAATCACTTCAAACGCTTTCTCAGTTGCTCTGTCCAAAGGGAGGGCTGCTTTAGGTCTCCCGGTCCCATCAAATTTTGGTGTATGCAACTTCATTCAGATTGCTCCACGAGATGAAGTGCCTACCGATTGCCCAGGGGCATTATTTCACTTGGCCCTATGCACGGGCAAGCTAAAGCGGCCTCAGTAGGCTTGGACTGCATGGTCATCTTCTTTCTTTACCTGACTGCCCTCAAGGTACCAATTTTTGCTAATACCCCATAATATCTCTGATACTGTGGGATTTCCTGCATCTTGAGCTCCTGCAACTGGAGGCACATCGGCAGCTTGATCTCCTGCAGCATGAAGAACTTGGCAGCTTGAGCATCTTGCAATTGGAGCACCTTGAGCCAGACACACTGCATACTTCCTCGGTCCTATTTCTTTGCTTATTTTTTCCCTTGGTCTGAACTCACTTATACCTGCTGTAAATTCCTCAACGTGAATTAAAACCCAAACCAACAATCAAGGTCTAGGCAGCAAGCAATAGTGCAACTAAAATATATAATTTGATTACTGGCTAATAGTCACAGAAAAACACCTCTTAATTCCAGCATCACATGCACCAATCCAAGAACAGGCATACACGCCGAATCCCCTAGTCCAACTTTAGGGGTCTCTTTATCTGACTATCTCACAATCGTCAACCCTTATCCTCCAAGCCTCGAATAATTTCTATCGAGCTGACCTTGCTCTGATACCACTCCGAACTGGGATGTTACGCCTCGGACCCGTCGGATACGCACATCCCTTCACCTGGCCAATTCCATCATCCGCCATGCCAATACTAGTCCGAACGACTCCAGGACTCGTCGCTGCCAGATGATAGCTAACAAATGTGAACAGCGGAAATGCACAACCCTTGACAAAATACGCACGTGGGATAGAGATTATAGAAAATTTAATTTACATACATATAACGTATAGGTTTTTTTTTTTATAAACTAGATAGACATCCGTCTAAACCTCAAAAAAAAAAAACAAGAAAATGGGGGGGGGCTAAGTTAGCTAAAGTCAAAAAGTCACTAAGTCTCGTCCAAATAAAAACGCATCCCCTAGGAACTCCTCCTCCTGCCTCCTCAGACAAAGGGACTCCCTCTGGATCAGTCTCCTCAGATGTCAAAGATCCAGGCGCCTGCTCGACGAACACATCGTCTGCATCACTCGATTTTTCTAACTACATCCCCATCTACATCCAGGACATCCATTGGCTCAGGGTCTACAACTCGCCTTCAAAGTGCCGTATTCTCAGGCATGTCCGGCCCCATCAAAAAGACTGCTATATCCAAACCTTGCAGAGGCCCTGCCTACACTCCCTCTGACCCTCTCCGCCTGTACCATCCCTCGTTCTATGAGGGACCAAACGTCATATCTCTTTCGACCCTACGATGCAACTATGCACTTCATGGACAAACTCCGTCCAAAGCAGGGTACAAAATACCTATGTCTCGATCTCTTAAGGGATCCCGTGACGGGATTGGGGGATACGAATATTCATACATATGGTCGAGGTCTGAAATGGCGATCAGCCAAAAATATGTAGGTCGAACTCAATGAACACCGCCTAAACTCTAATTGATAGAAGTGAAGCATATGTCTCCAAACCAGATACTGTGTAAAGCAAATCACATCGCATTCAGATTGAAGTTTGGGCCATTGAATCGGTTCGTAACGGTCCAAAGGAAGCGGTGTTAGGTCCATTGAACCAAGATCTCTGGGGCTCTATTACTTACGATGACTCCATATTTCAAATCACAACCCAATTAGTAACTAAGGCCCATTAACCAATCTTGGGCCAAAAAAAAAAAGACGCCCCCATGGCATTTAATTAAATCTTAGTTCCCATTATGTAATTAGGCCCATTATTAATTTAAATGCGGGTAGGGCCCAAGCCCAATTTCACAAGTTTGGTCAAATTTGGCCCAATTCGTCCATTTTAGGCCCAAAATGATGTCCTAATCCACTACATGTCGTGTTCTCGTCAA
>JAGVVM010007480.1:0-24281 GCA_019149425.1 Psidium friedrichsthalianum
TTTCCCATCAAGCAACATCACTAATTTTCTTTAAACAAAGAGCATGTCCAGAAAAAGCATAACTAAAGACACAAGTTTGCTTGAAGAGTTCATAGAATGCAGAGTTATAAATAACGCTAAATTAAGAAAAAAAAGCATGTGGAACTACCTCAGGAAACAAACGAGCAGCGGTGGCGCTATGCAGACATAAGCCTGATCGCCTCCATCTCGAGCAGCATAAGCCCATTCCAAACCAAATCCAAGCAGGAGGGAACGTACCATCCAGGGGGTTAGTTGCCTTGCTGTAGGGAAACAATTGGCAAAAGATGAGGAATTCAGATTAGTGACTATGATCAGCGGCAGGCAGCCAAGAGGTAAATGGGCGGGCTTGACAAGAGCTTCCATGAGAAAGCCTGGGCACCCATCTTTTGCCGCAGGCATAGCCAGCCCCGAAAGTTTTATTCATAAATTTTTATGATATGGGGCAGGCGTGGGCAACCATTTTGCCCGATCTTAGGTCCGAGCCCACCCATTGCTCACCTCTATTATGACATACCATTACTCAAATTATATATAAGGAACTGCGAGATAACTTTTGGTCAAAACTCCAGCTTGGTTTTCCCCGCCAACTTTAAGCCAGTTAAAATTCAATTCGAAATTACGAAAAGTTTGAGGTAACTCTTGATGTATTAAAAGCATTTAAAGATTTAGGTGCTCATTAAATTCAAATTTTGATCAACTCTCAGATTAAGAAAAAGACAAGTTCTGAATATCTAAAGAACAAAGGTGATGAGCTCCATAGAAAGGAAGAACTGCAATAGATTGGTAAAAATTTCAGACCATCTGCTTCAAAGAATTGCAAAAATTCTTGACTCCAAAAACTCCATCCAAAAAAACAATGTCCCTGTATAATAGAGTTAGCAGGCATAATATTTGCTCGGACTTTAGATATGATAGAGTAGAATCATTTACAGCTGGCTTTACTCTTTGCTAAAAACAACGACTTGCGCAACTTACAGCAATCAACTGGACATCAAGCAGGCATCACTCCTAAAGGTTAACCTCAAGATAGTTATGAGACATCATAATGACGTCAGTTTAGCCAGAATTGATAGACTAAGCTCGAATTTAAAAGTGCCGAAGTTCTTTCATCAGTAAATGATAAAAGGGCCTAGAAGAACTTGTGCATTAACAAAAAAAAGGAGGACCACAATTCACATCAGTACCACAAATATCAGGTGAAAACAATATCAACTGTGCAATGTCATTATTATCCAGATTCAAGAAGGTGCAGAAAGTGAAGGAAAGACGAAAGACAAGGACCCCTTCAAAGTTTGATATGTGCCCATCAACAAAAGATTTCGGCATGTTTAATCTCAGTGAGACAATGATTTATACCTGAATCCGCGTGCTGTTCAGACTTTTTAATGCAATAATGTATCAACCAACGGCAAACCATTACAGAGCCCTGCAGTGGAAACATAATCAACAATTTTCTCATGCAGCCCACAATAGCAATAAAGCATTGTGGTAAAGTACGACGTGGGAGAAATGTCTAGGTCTGAAAGTACGACGAAAACAAAGGCATTCAGAGATAATATTCAGTTTTAGTGTAACCAATCCTCTTCCTCCTGAATATTATATGGCTAAGTGAAGATATTGCCAGTGCAGTAGTCAAACAGCAAGCACCAATCTAGAATTTTCCAAATGATAATTATCTACCAAAGTAGGAGGGATGACCATCAGAAATTTCATAAAAAAAAACTTAGGGGTTAAACCACGCAAAGGCATCAAGAAATTAAATAAAAGAGCAATTACAGGGAGACTATACTCTTCATTTTGGGATAGTCCTTCACTAGAATAGAAGTTGTCATGCCCTAAGGTACATTCATTTAATGACCGAGTTCAGTTGCGCTGTTAATGCACCGAAGTACATTTCATATGGAAAGGATCCTCTCGAGGCAGTCTAAGACATAAGAGAATCCAGGTCAGGTATTGACAGGAGTGGGGCCACTGTAAGCTCCAAGTTGGTCATTCTTACATGGAAGTCAATTCAAAGCAGTTCTGATATTCACCACACTGATTATAGTATTCGCTTTGCTATGTCATTAGATCAGTATCATTCTTCAGGGTCCGCATAAAGACGGCTCAGAAGGATTACTCTGTAACTTCATTCTCAAGTTTCTTTGATTCTTGGCCTCCACACACATTCTCTTTGGTCGTACTGAAAAATAAATGATCAGAATGCAAGATCCAAGCAAGAAAAATGAAAAAAGAAAATAATGTAGCAGTTTTCCCAAAATGTTTTGCATGCCAATGGCCTCATCTAGCTGCACCTTACTACCTTCTTTATTGGCACGCATAGAAAAGAAGAGAGCCATTCATCTTCTGGACCAAAATGCAGTGATGAAAGTAAACTGGTCTTCCTGCAAACAAAGGCAGATTTTCATTTGGCACCATACTCGAAATGAGAATCTGAACGGGATTTCATGAAGCAACAGTCTTGATGCATATAGGTCTGAAAGTAAGATGCAGTTTTCAGCCTGATCAATCCACATAGTTCAGTAATTACATCGAAACCCATAAATAAAAATGATGTGATAATAACCCTCTAGCTATGTAATTTTGAACTAACGCCTAATATAAGACGAGAGAAAGTAAAGCAACGAGCCTTTCAACTCCCCACTTCTTGCACTGTAAGCATGTGATTGTCGATAAGACATTCCATAGCCTAAAAAGTACAAGTCAAAACAATGAGTAAGATCATTGCAAGTAAGAGTACTTTTCTAATTAGATAGACTACACGCAGAATTTCCATACAGAGCAGGAATTGAGAATGTCAACTATAATAGATGAAACAACAATATACAAAATACTATACATGTAGGAGGAAACATCTTCACCACCAAAATACAAAAGAAATTTACCATGCCGTTGTCACACATACCTCATACAGAGAGGATCGGCTTTTACAGCGCTTTTGTACCTTTAAAAATATTACGAAAAATGTTAACATTATAGACAGATTTAACTGAATGTCTGTTTTCTTCTCTCTATCTAAAAACAAAACTAACAATTGAGGGAGCTTCGCGATAAACATTAATGCTCCACCATACAGCTAGACTACAATTGGAGAAGTAACTAACATTCAGGTCTTCACCATAAACAGAAACTAGGATCATAAAGAGCCCATCCAGCCGGCAAGTAGCTCACCAAAAATGATAAGTGCCAAACAAAATAGGCATAAGAACCAAACCATTTGCCGAGCTTGGGAAACGATTTTTCAGAGCCTCTATGCCTTGCCTCTCAACAAGCATATAGCTGGAAGATATCTGTTAAAAGAAAGAATGCATTAACAAGCTTATTTAACATTTGCAGTGCAAATTCTGTGGTAATGACTCAATTTCATGCTCCTTAGGGATGGTCAACCCCAAAAAATCTTTTTTTCCAATTTGAAGGCAGTCAATTTGCATGAATGAAGAGAGAGAAGTTACTAAACACTGAATATACAAAAAGGCAAATGTAGGACAAGATAGGCACGACAATAAGTTATTCGATTTTCACAGTTCCACCATCATGAATTTCACAATTATCCCCTTCAAATAAATGTCATCCTGAACACCTGCTCACATTTAATTCAGCATGTCTTCCTAGACAATTATCAAAGGCTATCTACTACCAGAAGGGAAAACCAACATTACCGCTTACCTCCAAATTTCCATCTAACTAAATAGATCAAACAAAGTTGCTTTCTTCCCCTACACAATGACAAATAATAACAGCTCTGCTTTGTTGGGTGACATTGCAAGACCATATTCTTTTTCAACTAGAGACTCTTCTTGGGTCTTGAGAAGCACAGCGTGGGTAAAACTTCACAACTTACACTGATCTCGCGGTCTTCCCCATCCTTATCTAAATACATGGCATTAGTGTCCTTGGTGTCATAAACATTCCTGTTCGTCCACCTTCGCCTCGCCAAGCATCTGTAGACACTGATCCCACTCGTTCAGCTCCTCCTGTTTAACACAATCAAGTTAATTTTTTTTTTTATTTAAACTACTGACCAACGTACCCTCCGCATGCCAACGGCTAATCCAGTTAACAAAACAGAGAGAGGGATCAAAATAGGGGGGACTTGCAAGGCATTTGGGCGAGGTAGCGGAAGCGGAGGTCGCGGAGGACGATCTTGGAGGCATTGAGGAGGTGAAAGGCGCGGCGGTAGTGGCGGCCAAGGAGATGGCCTGGGCCTGCATGTAGACGTCGCGGGTCGTTGGTGAGGCGGCGACCTTGTCGGCGAAGAAGATGGCCGACGAGTAGAGGTGCTTTGCTTACGCAGTCCCTCACCACCCCTCTCAGCTTCTCTATCTCTTCTTCCCTCATCTTCTCCGCCGTCGCGACTCCGATCTGACAACGGACAGAGAGAGGATGAAGAGAGAGAATTGAAGAGTGAAATGAGCGGAGCTTTGCATTTTGGCGACGATGGTGGTAGGGTTTAGCGACCAGTATCGACTAATAAATACAGTCGCACCCTAGTTCATCTCCGTTGTAGTCTAGTTGGTTAGGATAACTCGGCTCTCACCCGAGAGACCCGGGTTTCGAGTCCGGCAACGGAATCCTCTTTTTAATCCGATTCTTATTTTCCTCTTTTGATGGTGGGGTTATAATTGGTTCTTAATTTTTAGGACATGGAACTTATCTTTGTCTTGGAACTTATATTGGAACCTATCTTTTGTTTAGGTGGCTCTTCTCGAAAAAAGAGACCGTAAAATAGATGGGGCCACTCTTACTTTGAATTTTACTTCACAGCGAAGCCTTTCCTTATTAAAGTGTAGCGACTAGTATCTGGTATACTCGAGAATCCGTTTTTCTTTTTGTTTCTTTTTCTGATTTTTTTTCTACCAAAATAATAGGAGTAACAATGAAATGAGGAATTGGTTCCCATAACTATTTTTTTTGGTTTGGTCCAATTTTCAAGTAAAGCCGATCGGATTGCACACCCTAGTCGCTTATTCTACTCATCCATTTTTATCTAACTGGTGCAATCCATCCATTGAATTAATTTCATTAGATTAATAGATTTGAAAAACTATTTCACTCGTCAACCTAGTTCATTCAAGTCCATAACGTTGAAAACTTTTAAGATAATGACATAAATGGTTTATGAACTTTATCCTAATTAGTTATGTATCGCTAAATTTTAATTTGTTCAATGTGGCTCTTGAATTTTACTTTAATGTGCAATGTAATCCCCAAACTTTACCTTGATGTGCAATGTGGTCCCTAAAATTTTAATTTATTCAGTACGATCTTTAAATTTTTTATACATGTTCAATTTGGTTTCTTAAACTTTATGATAAGATTCAATGTTGTCATCCAAGTATCATGGACAACAATAAACATTTTCCAATAATGTAGGGAAAAATTAAACATGTACTAAAAATCTAAATATCATATTGAATAATTTAAAAGCAAAGGGACAACATTATATATCGGGCGAAAGTTCATGAATCGCGTTAAATAAAGTAAAATTTCATAGGGATATTACATCATAAAATAAAATTCATGGATCATTTGTATGATTTGATATGGGGTGCCTGTTTTATCATGGACAATACCATGAACCTTCTTTAAAACTACTCCAAATTCCACCAGACAAAACAAGGGCCAAAACTCTCTCTGTCTCTCTCATTGCTCAACCGTCCATGTCTGAGTCATCTTCTCGAGCATCATCCTCCAAAACCACCTCCAAGTCCATTGACAGCCCGAGCATCCAGACGGTCTCGAAGTCCGTCTCTGACAGACTCCTCAGCAAGTTCTTCCATGCCTCCCAGTTCGATTTCGACTACGAGCAAAGCAGTCTGTGGTCGCCCCCGATACATCGAAGCGTGTACCTCGATTCATCTGGAAACGCCGTACGCTGCGGTGAAGAAGCATGGTCGCGACTGAAGAGTGTAAAGAGGGCTCACCGGAGGAATCGCATCTTTCAATTTGGCGTAAGCATTCTGAAATATGACCCCCCCAGTTTTGCTGCTCGCGAACGTTGCTTTCTTTCTCGATTGCAGTAAAGTTCGGCTCATCGCGGTGAACTAGCTGCCCCATTTGAAAGAAACATATACACATTAGATCCACTACATGATCCGGCTGTACCGACATTGTTTTGCGAAGAACATGACCCGGTTGGCGTGTCGAAGATTGATGCTTTCGGGTCTCCTTTTTCTTGCAGGCCTTCTGGTGCTTCTAAGTGAAGTAACGAAACATCAGGTGTGCCGGATTCCCTCTAAATCATCATCATTTGGAGGGCATGAAGATGGATTGGATTTCCAGTGTTCCCTTGTGCAATCACATCATACAACGAATTACCAATCTTGAAATCCCCATAATTTGACTTTGTCTGTGTGGACCATTCGCAGTGATCCTAAAACAGAGCAGTGCTCTCCTTTTGATGGTTCATTTTTGGCTTCTCGTCGCTTTGTATTACTACGCGAAGTTGGATGCTTTCAACCTTTTGCTCATGACTATAAAACAATTGCTTGTGGGAAACCAAATCCTAATCCGAGTGAATTTCAGCTTCCTAATGAAACCAGAGAAGAAAATCTCCTCCTAACAAAGTAGGAAAGAAACAAGTAAAATCCAGATATTGCTCGGCTGAAAGAACAGCTACCGACCCCTCCATCTACGACAGCACGCTTTGAAGTCGAAGAAGAGCTCTTTACCAGAAATCCTAAGATGTCGCCGCTACCAAACATCCTATGAAAAGAATTGCAGCATTCATTCTTGGAATCGAACTCGGAACTATCCGTCGATGTGTATGTCGTGCGCAAAATGAGGTTTGGCTGAAGTGAGGCGGTGCAGTTTGAATAAGAAGGGTAAATCAAAATGTTGTCCCTGAACTGGAAGGAGAACCTTGAATATTTGGGAAATTTACCCAAAAAAAAAAATTCTAAACTTATTATAATTGTGTCCATTCAATCCAAAACTTTTTTTTTGTTAATTCATTCTTAACCCTTTACATTTATGTCAATTCAGTTATTCCTCCCAACTTTGGCTGGCCGGGATGATGTGGATGCCATTGCCGGACTGACATTGGTGTGATAATTTTAATATCTTTATGATTTTTTTATTTTTTATTTTAGTTTCTTTCCCCAACACTTAGGGCCCGCAAGGCGAGGGGGCCGTGGTCCAGACTAAGCAATGGCTGCGACGCCCTCACCATGTGCCAATGAGAGCATCCCAATGCCGGCCCTAAGTGTCGGGAAAAACTAAAAGAAAAAAAAAGAAAATAAATAAATAAAATATATATAAAATTCAAAAAAATAAAATATTATTAAAATTGGCAACGTCAGTATCGCCGCGGCCAAAAGCGACCGGAACGATGAATGAACACAAATACAAAAGATTTACACAGATTACAATATATTACACTTTATTTAGGATTTTTTGATATATTTTATGAATATTTTTTATATAGTCCATGGATTAATTGAACATATATTGAAAGTCCAAGAACATATTAACAAATGAAAAGTTTTGGAGACGACGTTACGGATAAAGTTCGGAGATCATATTGAACAAACTAAAAGTTCAGGGACAATATTGTATATCGAATCAAAATTCAGAAATTATTTATGTCATTATAGTGAGTAACAACAGTGACCCATCAGTGGACATAACAGTGCCATGGGCCATGTCCGGCAAAGAGCAAAGAGAATTCCAGACATTGGAGTCCACGAGATATGCAGAACGGTCCATTAAAGACATAAAGGCGCCATCTTTCTTTCACGTACTCCGGATTTTTCCTTTTTGTCTCCAATTCGGACAAATTAGATTCCCCTCGCTCGCTTTTGGTTTCATTCGTTAAGCTGTTCGGGGCACAGTGAACAGACCAAACATCAGTGTCGTCTCTTCCCCTGTCTTCCTTTTTGAATCTTGTTTGTTACTGCATGGCGTTCCAGCTACACTAAACTGTTGCGTTTTGGGAGCTTTTCTTTTCTCAGAGTGGACAAATCTTATTCAAGTTGCGAAAGGGTAATGCTTTGCGTCGTTTTTGTTGGGAGTGTTGTGCGCAATAGAAGCTCGATATCTTCGTTGGAGAGATCGCCAAGAGAGAACTCAAGTTTAAGCTCAACAACCGTTGTAAGCCAATGATTATGAGCCAATTTGAATATATTAACTGCTCAACATCATACTAATTCTCCGACATGGGACTTCTCTAACACGACTCACACGTACATCATAACAATTTTATATCATCCTCGAGACGCTTGTTAAGCAACCGGATAAGCGAAGTTTTGCACTTTCCAGAACCTTGACGTTTTCATATCACGTGAGTAATGGGATAATTTATTTTTAAAAAAATCGTAAACCTATTGTACGGATTCCAATTCAGTTTTAAATATTTTGACGATTTATCAATATAGTCATTTCGGCCAATGTTAGCCGATAATACGAACGTCACCCGTCTTACATAGCACGGCCATTGTCTTTTTAGAAATTAAAATTTTACTATTTATTTTATTTTATTTTATCTTCTTTCCTTTTCTTTCGGCGAGTGTTGCGGCCCCTCACAAGACTTTTGTACAAAAAAAAATGAAAAAGAAAGAAAATAAAAAATTTGAATAAATTCAGAAATTTTTGTGAAAACATTGCCAATATTAATCACATGAGTACCAACCATGCCAAGCCTTAGTAAATCGTCAAAGGGTCAAAGACAAAATTGACGCAACAAAAAAAAAAAATTCAGGACTAAATTAGCATTCGTATAATAGGTTTACGACTTTTTTTTTTGTGTTAATTATCGCCGCGCGTAATCAACATTTCGAACTCCAAACAAATCTTAACTAAGCAAGCTCACTAAATACTTTGCACACCCTGTCGACAAAATAATGTCTTTGGAATGCGAGTACTTTAGTTTGGCACTTACGCATTGGAATTCTGTTCCTTTTCTGAGTTTCCTTAAAGCACACGCGAGAGAGATCACAACGTTGTTCCACACGTTTGATGCTGAGCCAATCCCAACAAATCAGCACTTTATCATCTCCAAATGAAAGAGATTATCTAATCAAAGCTGGTAATCCACTTCATTAGCCGGCAAGAAGTCCTGGAGAAACGTCATTAAGTTAGCCTGACCTTCATGCAACCGATCAACGCCCCTTTTGCCCGCTTCCATTTGTCAGCACCTGGCACGAATCTCTTGTGCATGCAGGAATTTGAAATATCATTTCTCAGAAGTCAGAACTATGTATGTTATGTTGCAAGATGCATCAAGTGCTAATTGCGTAGTCAAAACCATTTATTTTATAGATATTGGATAAGCAGGACGGCTAGCTAGATAGTTCGCAATAGGCCACGCAAGGTACTATCTGGAGCTTAAAAGGACCGAGAGAACTGCAGGGAAAAGGGCAGTTTTACCGTAAAAAATTACGCACGACGTTCACTTTAGTGCCAAAATTTTCAAAACATCACTTTAAGTATCATTTTTTTTTTTAAGAAGGATCACTTAAGTGTCAAATTTTTTGAAAAACGATCACTTCAGTGCCAAAACTTTCAAAACGATCACTTAAGTGTCAATTTTTTTGAAAAATTATCACTTAAGTATCAATTTTTTTGAAAAACTATCACTTCAATGCCACATCCGGCATTTCAGTGCCAATTTTAGATCGCTGGATGTGACACTGAAACGATCATTTTTTAATAAAATTGACACTTAACTGATCGTTTTTAAAAAAAAAAATTGACACGTAAGTGATCGTTTTTAAGTTCTGGCACTGAAATGATCTTTTTTTCAAAAAAAAAATTACACTTAAGTGACCGTTTTGAAAGTTTTTGAAATAATTAAGTGATCGTTTTGAAATTTTTGATAATACAGTAAGCGTTTTTACACAATTTTTGGCACTAAAAGTCTCCTCCTCCCCGAAAACTGCATATTTGACATTTTACCACTCGCTATTTCTTGTTTTTTTCGTGCCCGAAGAAACTCTTTAGGTCTATATCGAAACTCGATGAGAATTGCTATGACATGGCCATCCAGCGGAACCGACAGTTTGAACCTGCTGCTACTTGCGAGGAGGTCGAGGAGGTCGAACCGGTTCAGGTAGAGAGGTTACCGAGAAACAGAAAGAACCATTTAGGTTGAATGAACTAATGGCCGAATGGGAGCTTTCTAAGACTAAATCAAGCCTCAAGTGTCTTGAAAATTGGACTCCATAAAGAATAATAATGGCCATAAAAATGGATGATAAAAAATTCTGAGGGAGGGAAAAAAAAAAAAAGGAGGCCGGCGGCTTATCTCATTCGCCACCAAACCAAGCATCCTCTTGCTAACATGTGCAAATCCCTGTTATAAATAGCTCACTGCGTCCTCATACCCACCATAAGAACTCGCCCATGCCAACCTTGTCCTAGACAGGAGCGTAAGTCCTAAACCTTTTGCCGTTTTCCCTCTCATCAGAGATAGTAATTCCTGTACATGGCTCGGCTCGGAGATCTCTTGCGTATCTTCATTGTTCTGATCATCATAATCTGCCAACCGACGTCGCCGGAAGCCCGGAAGTTGGCGCTGGTAGAGGAGAGACTGCTTCTGAGTGCTGCATCTAGCGGCATTCAAATCACCCCCTTATGAAGGGCATTCGACAGCCATTGACAAGGAAAAACCCTCCGGTCTTCATGTTGGCGACGAAGGCAGACTGTTGCGGCAGTCGGTCCCGAGTCCAGGAGTTGGTCACTGATCCAAGGATAACCCGTCTTCTATCTACTCCACGAGCTTGATTTTGAAATGATACCGGACAAATTAGCTTCCCTTTTTCTTGGTCTTTGCCTGGACGTGGGGTTATTTACTACTTACGACAAATTCCAGGGTATGCAACTATAGACAATCTAGATATATAGGTTAGATTTCATTTCCGATAAGCAGCATCAGCATACCATAGAAGATTTTGTGTACTTTTGGCCAGCGAAGGTGTAACAGCAAGAGAGTTTATGAAGCAAGCTTCGAAAGTAAAAATTTCCCTGGCAACATTCCCCATTTCCAACATATTCTTTGCTGATAAATGATGTACCAAGTTTGAGACGAAACAAACGGGTTGAAGGTGATCTTATTTTCGAGGAGCATCGGATACGACCATCAAGTGCACTGAGCTAAAGGATTGTTCAAGACCAAGTATTCAGCCACCATCTTGGGCTAGGCATGGCAGACCATCGAGTCTGAAAAGATACCACACTGAGACCTGCTTATCCCCATTAACAGGTATATTAAGAGGTAGTTGGCAGTGGTCTGCTGCCATAGATACCCCGTTGGATTAGGCAGGCATCTTCGAAACCTTTCAGAGAGAATAGAGTGCTCAGTTTAAGCAGGCGCCTTCGAAAACTTTCGGAGATAATTGGATGCTCGGTTTAAAGAAAAAACATACGAAGTGAAGCTACAAACTGAAGTGCATATAAGTTCCAACTAGAATACATTTCATCCAAATAAACATCATACAAGGCAGTGAAGATCAATGACAGCTGAAGGACTCTTCAACATTGCAAGACCTTGGGAATGTCTTTAAACAAACCGTCAATGAATTCACTGTGGCCTCCCAACACAACCAACTTCGGCATTTTCATTCTTCAGAAGTACCTGTCATCAGGTACAACTATATCTAAAGGAAAATGAAAATCAAACAAAGAGAAGTGTAGCCACGATGAAGTGCCCACAGCACATTTAGCAACCCGGCATGCTGTCCTGGCGTCCACCTAAGCAGATCAAGACAATGGCTTCCACTCCGATATACAATTAAATCCTAAAGCATGACAGCATCTCCTCAGCTCATACTGGTTTGGGAGTCATTAGATACACCTGACAGTGTAAAACTGTTCCGGCGATTTTGAACCCAGGAACAACGGTAAATGCCACCTGTTGGTCATATTCTTCCAGCCTATTGTCCCCAGCTAGCAACTCCTCCTTGGCCACACTTTGCATAAATACTTCACTAAACCTACACCCTCTGTTCACTTGAAAAATGGAGGCAGGATGATCAAGCGAGAATCCCAAGCAATGCAGGAGCCAGATCCGCTTTGCCATTTCCAAGAAAATAGCAAAGAATGTGGTTTCCGGAAATTCACCGGCATTGAGCTGATTTCTGAGGCTTAAGTTGCCACAGAAAGCCAGTTCCATTTGAGGGTGAATGAGCTGCATATACTTCACCCGACAAAACTTGGCAAATGCTGATTCAGGATTCTCACGAAGGTAATCCCTTGGCTCGCTAGACAAGAGCTCCATAAATCTGTCGAAAAATAGCTGCTGATGCTTTCTCCTTTCCTGTGGTAAGGACTCTTTTGGCAGGGAAAAGTCTGGGTATTCGAACCCGTCAAACATTTCCCGACAAACATGGGACTCAAATGCAAAACATTTGTGGTCTTCTTTCCGATAGATCACCCCGGGTTCTATTGCAATAGCTGCTGCATCGAGATCCCAGCAAGCAGATTTCATCTCGTCAACCATTGATCTAACAAAGCTCCGCAAGGACTCAGTAGTGTACTTAAGAAATGCATCAAAATGGTTACGGTTCAAGCTTGATAAGTGTATGTTCTTGAGAACAGATGGCCAGTTTCGCTCCGTGCTCTTGTTGAGTAACCTGTTCTGCCAGCTTGATTCCTCCAACTTCTCCCGGAGAAATGCGATCTTAGATTCCTTGAGCTTAATCTGACGTTCCAGCTTCTTCACCATAATTTCATATGTTTTTACCATACTCTTCTGCTCTTTGATTTCAGCCAACAAAGAAATCTCGAGCGAAAGGTTGAGCTGCTCATTCACATAGGATTGCTTCAAGTCAGCCAAATTGTTCAATTCAGACACAATGATCTGGTCAGCCACTTCAATCCCATCGCTATCACAGGGACGCTGAGAAAACTGCAAGTGGGCATATGCCGCTTTTAACGACGAAATGCTGGCAAATAATTCAGCAAGAAGCACCTCCAAACTATCCCATTGCTGAGAATCCTTTTCTTTAATATCGGACTGAGGCAGAGTATCCCACTTTTGGTCTTCCTCTTGCAAGCCCTTTGTTATTTTATTTTGAGGCTTGATTTTCTGAACAAAATTATCAACTGGGGCAACCCCAGTAGTGGCTCGAAGGTGGAGAAACTTAGCGAAAGCTTGCACAAACTTACTCTTTGATGGAGTAACTGCAGACTGTTGAGTGGAATCCATCTGTGGCAAGAGGTAACAGAGAAAGATTGTCACACTTACAATTAACAAGTCATTCAATGGAAGCTTGAGGTTGTCGCAGAACAAGGATACGCTATAGTGGGTCACTAGGAGCTATAATGAGCATGATGAAGACAGCAGAAAGTGACATGCTTTAATGCTCAGAATGAGGCCATAAATTGAGGATGTAATTTCCTCAAGATTGTCCTTCTCGCTTTATAAGATTCTGCTTTGCTTTCTTTCGAAAAGGGTTAAAAAGTACACTCCAAAGCAAAGCAGGTAAGTTGTGAAAACAGATGAACAGAGAATAAAGAGGAGGACAAGTTGGAGCCTTGGATGAGGTGAGTGATTCAAAAAAGATGCCCAAAAGCTGCAATTCTCTAGACTGTAAAAAAATTCACATCCATGAAGAATTCAGAGAACTCATGGAATTACTTCACCTAACATTCTCTCTCTTTAGTCATGATGTAACCACTCTTGAATCAACAACGTTAAGAATCTATCCAGCCACAAACTTAACTAAGAAATAAATACATGAAAACGAATTTGCTCATGAGCAGACAGCCAATAGAAGCAGAAGATGAGATACCATTTCCTACAAGGCTACAACGTACCTATCAAATGGCCTCTGGGGACATATGTGGCAAGCACAAGTGCAAGGTGGCATGTTACCCAAAGCATGAACCGAATACAACTTAAGATCATCAGAAATCGAGTATGACATTGTCACTTCCATCTCAGAGGTGAAAAGGAGGCAGCTTGACCCACGACTAACGGTACATAATAGTTGTAGATGCTGATTGACATTGACTAAACGAAGACCAACACTAAACTCGAAATTCGCAAGAAAAACAGAAACTTTCATACCTCTAGCGTCACCCGAGAAAACAAGCGTGAGGAAAGAGAGTGCGCGTTTATCTACTTCTTCTCTGCTCATTCCCAGCGGTCACAATCTCGAGAAAAGGAGGAGCGTCGTATCATCTCCGGCTCCCTGCCTCAGCGAAAGAAAGGGCCGAAGCCACCCACATGGCTTTATAGCAACCGCTCGCGGGAGCAAGCAAAGCAAGCCGTGAGCAATGTCTGAAAACGACAGGTGAAGATGGAGAGCACCCAAAAAGATTTGAGCTTTTGCGCGTGAGCTGCTTGTCTTCAGCTACGGTAGATTGAAGACTTTAGCGCGTAGCACAGAAAAGGAACTGCCCGGAAACGCAGGTACTCGCTGGGGCTTTGCCATTTTTTCTGCAAACTGCGAAGAGCGAAAACAAATGGGAGAGAGAGAGAGAGAGAGAGAGAGAGAGATAATAGAGACAGAGAGAGGGTGACGGTTCGAAGCTGGAGGACAGAGGAAGAGATATATGTGAAGAAGAAAGGACAAGAACGTAAACCGCTCGATTCGATACATAAACCAAGTGGGGCTGCCCGTCTGAGAACTCAAACTGTAAAGAAAACGACAAAACATGAAAATTGTCATGATTGCCATGTTGAAAATGAGTGAATGTAGCAGTGTATGGTGCCCTATCTAACTGTCAACAATTTTGAACATCGCAAAAATTACTCCTTTTTTTAAATTTTATTTAATAATTTTTTTTAAGAAATGTTCTCTTCCTCGTTGGAAGAAAAAGTGAACACGACAATCGAATCCGCAGTACTCCTAATGGGCATTGCATCCATCTTCTTATTCCATTCCGAACCAAATGTACTCGGATGCACGAGCAAAAGCAAAGAAAGAGAAAATAAAATAACAGAATAACGAAATTTCTCTTCAAATACAATAATTTTTTGGAATTCAATGTTGATCCTTCTTGACTCGATCACCTGGTGGTGGTGGGGGTGAACGATATCAGATTCCGTACATATTTCACCTAAAACCTACCCATTCTAGATTCCATCCAGATTCCATATGTGTTCTAGAACCTATCATAATCTGCCGCTAAAATTCACTGGCCACAACTCATTTTTAGGCACACGAGAAATATAAAAAATTAATAAAGTAAAAATCTCAATGATAAACGATTTCGAGTTATATACTCATCATCAAACATCATGAAATACCACAAAATGATGTGAAAACATATACTAAGAAAAATATAAAAATTTACTTTAGATTTCAGGTTCGACCTACCTATCAAAACAGATAGGTGGAACTTAAAACTAGAACTTGGAACCTAGAACATACCTGTTAAACACAGGTTCCCTAATTTTTGAAACTTGAAACTTACCCTCCATATCCTGGAATCGATCAATTTTCACTAGTCCAATTCTTCAAATTCCAGATTTCATCTTCAAGTTCAATTTACTTGGAATCTATCCGTCAACATGGAACCTTTTTAAAGGTTTCCATGTTGACGGATAGATTCCAAGTAAATTGAACTTGAAGATGAAATCTGGAATTTGAAGAATTGGACTAGTGAAAATTGATCGATTCCAGGATATGGAGGGTAAGTTCAAGTTTCAAAATTAGGGAACCTGTGTTTAACAGGTATGTTTCTAGGTTCCAAGTTCTAGTTTTAAGTTCCACCTATCTGTTTTGATAGGTAGGTCGAACCTGAAATCTAAAGTAAATTTTTATATTTTTCTTAGTATATGTTTTCACTTCATTTTGTGGTATTTCATGATGTTTGATGATGAGTATATAACTCGAAATCGTTTTATCATTGAGATTTTTACTTTATTAATATTTTTATATTTCTCGTGTGCCTAAAAATGAGTTGTGGCCAGTGAATTTTAGCGGCAGATTATGATAGGTTCTAGAACACATATGGAATCTGGATGGAATCTAGAATGGGTAGGTTTTAGGTGAAATATGTACGGAATCTGATATCGTTCACCCCCACCACCACCAGGTGATCGAGTCAAGAAGGATCAACATTGAATTCCAAAAATTATTGTATTTGAAGAGAAATTTCGTTATTCTGTTATTTTATTTTCTCTTTCTTTGCTTTTGCTCGTGCATCAGAGTACATTTGGTTCGGAATGGAATAAGAAGATGGATGCAATGCCCATTAGGAGTACTGCGGATTCGATTGTCGTGTTCACTTTTTCTTCCAACGAGGAAGAGAACATTTCTTAAAAAAAATTATTAAATAAATTTAAAAAAAGGAGTAATTTTTGCGATGTTCAAAATTGTTGACAGTTAGATAGGTCACCACTACACTGCTACATTCACTCATTTTCAACATGGCAATCATGACAATTTTCATGTTTTGTCGTTTTCTTTACAGTTTGAGTTCTCAGACGGGCAGCCCACTTGGTTATGTATCGAATCGAGCGGTTTACGTTTTGTCCTTTCTTCTTCACATATATCTCTTCCTCTGTCCTCCAGCTTCGAACCGTCACCCTCTCTCTGTCTCTATTATCTCTCTCTCTCTCTCTCTCTCTCTCTCCCCATTTGTTTTCGCTCTTCGCAGTTTGCAGAAAAAATGGCAAAGCCCCAGCGAGTACCTGCGTTTCCGGGCAGTTCCTTTCTGTGCTACGCGCTAAAGTCTTCAATCTACCGTAGCTGAAGACAAGCAGCTCACGCGCAAAAGCTCAATCTTTTTGGGTGCTCTCCATCTTCACCTGTCGTTTTCAGACATTGCTCACGGCTTGCTTTGCTTGCTCCCGCGAGCGGTTGCTATAAAGCCATGTGGGTGGCTTCGGCCCTTTCTTTCGCTGAGCAGGGAGCCGGAGATGATACGACGCTCCTCCTTTTCTCGAGATTGTGACCGCTGGGAATGAGCAGAGAAGAAGTAGATAAACGCGCACTCTCTTTCCTCACGCTTGTTTTCTCGGGGTGACGCTAGAGGTATGAAAGTTTCTGTTTTTCTGCGAATTTCGAGTTTAGTGTTGGTCTTCGTTTAGTCAATGTCAATCAGCATCTACAACTATTATGTACCGTTAGTCGTGGGTCAAGCTGCCTCCTTTTCACCTCTGAGATGGAAGTGACAATGTCATACTCGATTTCTGATGATCTTAAGTTGTATTCGGTTCATGCTTTGGGTAACATGCCACCTTGCACTTGTGCTTGCCACATATGTCCCCAGAGGCCATTTGATAGGTACGTTGTAGCCTTGTAGGAAATGGTATCTCATCTTCTGCTTCTATTGGCTGTCTGCTCATGAGCAAATTCGTTTTCATGTATTTATTTCTTAGTTAAGTTTGTGGCTGGATAGATTCTTAACGTTGTTGATTCAAGAGTGGTTACATCATGACTAAAGAGAGAGAATGTTAGGTGAAGTAATTCCATGAGTTCTCTGATTCTTCATGGATGTGAATTTTTTTTACAGTCTAGAGAATTGCAGCTTTTGGGCATCTTTTTTGATCACTCACCTCATCCAAGGCTCCAACTTGTCCTCCTCTTTATTCTCTGTTCATCTGTTTTCACAACTTACCTGCTTTGCTTTGGAGTGTACTTTTTAACCCTTTTCGAAAGAAAGCAAAGCAGAATCTTATAAAGCGAGAAGGACAATCTTGAGGAAATTACATCCTCAATTTATGGCCTCATTCTGAGCATTAAAGCATGTCACTTTCTGCTGTCTTCATCATGCTCATTATAGCTCCTAGTGACCCACTATAGCGTATCCTTGTTCTGCGACAACCTCAAGCTTCCATTGAATGACTTGTTAATTGTAATTGTGACATCTTTCTCTGTTACCTCTTGCCACAGATGGATTCCACTCAACAGTCTGCAGTTACTCCATCAAAGAGTAAGTTTGTGCAAGCTTTCGCTAAGTTTCTCCACCTTCGAGCCACTACTGGGGTTGCCCCAGTTGATAATTTGGTTCAGAAAATCAAGCCTCAAAATAAAATAACAAAGGGCTTGCAAGAGGAAGACCAAAAGTGGGATACTCTGCCTCAGTCCGATATTAAAGAAAAGGATTCTCAGCAATGGGATAGTTTGGAGGTGCTTCTTGCTGAATTATTTGCCAGCATTTCGTCGTTAAAAGCGGCATATGCCCACTTGCAGTTTTCTCAGCGTCCCTGTGATAGCGATGGGATTGAGTGGCTGACCAGATCATTGTGTCTGAATTGAACAATTTGGCTGACTTGAAGCAATCCTATGTGAATGAGCAGCTCAACCTTTCGCTCGAGATTTCTTTGTTGGCTGAAATCAAGAGCAGAAGAGTATGGTAAAAACATATGAAATTATGGTGAAGAAGCTGGAACGTCAGATTAAGCTCAGGAATCTAAGATCGCATTTCTCCGGGAGAAGTTGGAGGAATCAAGCTGGCAGAACAGGTTTACTCAACAAGAGCACGGAGCGAAACTGGCCATCTGTTCTCAAGAACATACACTTATCAAGCTTGAACCGTACCATTTTGATGCATTTCTTAAGTACACTACTGAGTCCTTGCGGAGCTTTGTTAGATCAATGGTTGACGAGATGAAATCTGCTTGCTGGGATCTCGATGCAGCAGCTATTGCAATAGAACCCGGGTGATCTATCGGAAAGAAGACCACAAATGTTTTGCATTTGAGTCCCATGTTTGTCGGGAAATGTTTGACGGGTTCGAATACCCAGACTTTTCCCTGCCAAAGAGTCCTTACCACAGAAAGGAGAAAGCATCAGCAGCTATTTTTCGACAGATTTATGGAGCTCTTGTCTAGCGAGCCAAGGGATTACCTTCGTGAGAATCCTGAATCAGCATTTGCCAAGTTTTGTCGGGTGAAGTATATGCAGCTCATTCACCCTCAAATGGAACTGGCTTTCTGTGGCAACTTAAGCCTCAGAATCAGCTCAATGCCGGTGAATTTCCGGAAACCACATTCTTTGCTATTTTCTTGGAAATGGCAAAGCGGATCTGGCTCCTGCATTGCTTGGATTCTCGCTTGATCATCCTGCCTCCATTTTTCAAGTGAACAGAGGGTGTAGGTTTAGTGAAGTATTTATGCAAAGTGTGGCCAAGGAGGAGTTGCTAGCTGGGGACAATAGGCTGGAAGAATATGACCAACAGGTGCATTTACCGTTGTTCCTGGGTTCAAAATCGCCGGAACAGTTTTTACACTGTCAGGTGTATCTAATGACTCCCAAACCAGTATGAGCTGAGGAGATGCTGTCATGCTTTAGGATTTAATTGTATATCGGAGTGGAAGCCATTGTCTTGATCTGCTTAGGTGGACGCCAGGACAGCATGCCGGGTTGCTAAATGTGCTGTGGGCACTTCATCGTGGCTACACTTCTCTTTGTTTGATTTTCATTTTCCTTTAGATATAGTTGTACCTGATGACAGGTACTTCTGAGAATGAAAATGCCGAAGTTGGTTGTGTTGGGAGGCCACAGTGATTCATTGACGGTTTGTTTAAAGACATTCCCAAGGTCTTGCAATGTTGAAGAGTCCTTCAGCTGTCATTGATCTTCACTGCCTTGTATGATGTTTATTTGGATGAAATGTATTCTAGTTGGAACTTATAGCACTTCATTTGTAGCTTCACTTCGTATGTTTTTTTTCTTTTAAACCGAGGCATCCAATTATCTCCGAAAGTTTTCGAAGGCGCCTGCTTAAACTGAGCACTCTATTCTCTCTGAAAGGTTCGAAGATGCCTGCCTAATCCAACGGGGTATCTATGGCAGCAGACCACTGCCAACTACCTCTTAATATACCTGTTATGGGGATAGCAGGTCTCAGTGTGGTTATTTTTCAGACTCGATGGTCTGCCATGCCTAGCCCAAGATGGTGGCTGAATACTTGGTCTTGAACAATCCTTTAGCTCAGTGCCTTGATGGTCGTATCCGATGCTCCTCGAAATTAAGATCACCTTCAACCCGTTTGTTTCGTCTCAAACTTGGTACATCATTTATCAGCAAAGAATATGTTGGAAATGGGGAATGTTGCCAGGGAAATTTTTACTTTCGAAGCTTGCTTCATAAACTCTCTTGCTGTTACACCTTCGCTGGCCAAAAGTACACAAAATCTTCTATGGTATGCTGATGCTGCTTATCGGAATGAAATCTAACCTATATCTAGATTGTCTATAGTTGCTACCCTGGAATTTGTCGTAAGTAGTAAATAACCCCACGTCCAGGCAAAGACCAAGAAAAAGGGAAGCTAATTTGTCCGGTATCATTTCAAAATCAAGCTCGTGGAGTAGATAGAAGACGGTTATCCTTGGATCAGTGACCAACTCCTGGACTCGGGACCGACTGCCGCACAGTCCTGCCTTCGTCGCCAACATGAAGACCGGAGGTTTTTTCCTTGTCAATGGCTGTCGAATGCCCTTCATAAGGGGGTGATTGAATGCCGCTAGATGCAGCACTCAGAAGCAGCTCTCCTCTACCAGCGCCAACTTCCGGGCTTCCGGCGACGTCGGTTGGCAGATTATGATGATCAGAACAATGAAGATACGCAAGAGATCTCCGAGCCGAGCCATGTACAGGAATTACTATCTCTGATGAGAGGGAAAACGGCAAAAGGTTTAGGACTTACGCTCCTGTCTAGACAAGGTTGGCATGGGCGAGTTCTTATGGTGGGTATGAGGACGCAGTGAGCTATTATAAAACGGGATTTGCACATGTTAGCAAGAGGATGCTTGGTTTGGTGGCGAATGAGATAAGCCGCCGGCCTCCTTTTTTTTTTTTTTCCCTCCCTCAGAATTTTTTATCATCCATTTTTATGGCCATTATTATTCTTTATGGAGTCCAATTTTCAAGACACTTGAGGCTTGATTTAGTCTTAGAAGCTTCCATTTCGGCCATTAGTTTCATTCAACCTAAATGGTTCTTTCTGTTTCTCGGTAACCTCTCTACCTGACCGGTTCGACCTCCTCGACCTCCTCGCAGATAGCAGCAAGGTTCAAACTGTCGGTTCCGCTGGATGGCCATGTCATAGCAATTCTCATCGAGTTTCGATATAGACCTAAAGATTTTCTTCGGGCACGAAAAACAAGAAATAGCGAGTGTAAAATGTCAACTATGCAGTTTTCGGGGAGGAGGAGACTTTTAGTGCCAAAATTTGTGTAAAACGCTTACTGTATTATCAAAAATTTCAAAACGATCACTTATTATTTCAAAACTTTCAAAACGGTCACTTAAGTGTAATTTTTTTTTTGAAAAAAAGATCATTTCAGTGCCAGAACTTTAAAACGATCACTTACGTGTCAATTTTTTTTTTTAAAAACGATCAGTTAAAGTGTCAATTTTATTAAAAAATGATCGTTTCAGTGTCACATCCAGCGATCTAAAATTGGCACTGAATGCCGGGATGTGGGCATTGAAGTGATATTTTTTCAAAAAAATTGATACTTAAGTGATAATTTTTCAAAAAAATTGACACTTAAGTGATCGTTTCGAAAGTTTTGGCACTGAAGTGATCGTTTTTCAAAAAATTTGACACTTAAGTGATCCTTCTTCAAAAAAAAATGATACTTAAAGTGATGTTTTGAAAATTTTGGCACTAAAGTGACGTCGTGCGTATTTTTTTACGGTAAAACTGCCCTTTTCCCTGCAGTTCTCTCGGTCCTTTTAAGCTCCTAGATAGTACCTTGCGTGGCCTATTGCGAACTATCTAGCTAGCCGTCCTGCTTATCCAATATCTATACAAATAAATGGTTTTGACTACGCAATTAGCACTTGATGCATCTTGCAACATAACATACATAGTTCTGACTTCTGAGAAATGATATTTTCAAATTCCTGCATGCACAAGAGATTCGTGCCAGGTGCTGACAAATGGAAGCGGGCAAAAGGGCGTTGATCGGTTTGCATGAAGGTCAGGCTAACTTAATGACGTTTCTCCAGGACTTCTTGCCGGCTAATGAAGTGGATTACCAGCTTTGATTAGATAATCTCTTTCATTTGGAGATGATAAAGTGCTGATTTGTTGGGATTGGCTCAGCATCAAACGTGTGGAACAACGTTGTGATCTCTCTCGCGCGTGCTTTTAAGGAAACTCAGAAAAGGAACAGAATTCCAATGCGTAAGTGCCAAACTAAAGTACTCGCATTCCAAAGACATTATTTTGTCGACAGGGTGTGCAAAGTATTTAGTGAGCTTGCTTAGTTAAGATTTGTTTGGAGTTCGAATGTTGATTACGCGCGGCGATATATTAACCAAAAAAAAAAAGTCGTAAACCTATTATACGAATGCTAATTTAGTCCTGAATTTTTTTTTTTTGTTGCGTCAATTTTGTCTTTGACCCTTTGACGATTTACTAAGGCTTGGCATGGTTGGTACTCATGTGATTAATATTGGCAATGTTTTCACAAAAATTTCTGAATTTATTTCAAATTTTTTATTTTCTTTCTTTTTCATTTTTTTTTGTACAAAAGTCTTGTGAGGGGCCGCAACACTCGCCGAAAGAAAGGAAGAAGATAAAATAAAATAAAATAAATAGTAAAATTTTAATTTCTAAAAAGACAATGCCGTGCTTTGTAAGACGGTGCCGTTCGTATTATCGCTACCATTGGCCGAAATGACTATATTGATAAATCGTCAAAATATTTAAAACTGATTGGAATCCGTACAATAGGTTTACGATTTTTTAAAAATATTTATCCCATTACTCACGTGATATGAAAACGTCAAGGTTCTGGAAAGTGCAAAACTTCGCTTATCCGGTTGCTTAACAAGCGTCTCGGGATGATATAAAATTGTTATGATGTACGTGTGAGTCGTGTTAGAGAAGTCCCATGTCGGAGAATTAGTATGATGTTGAGCAGTTATATATTCAAATTGGCTCATAATCATTGGCTTACAACGGGTTGTTGAGGCTTAAACTTGAGTTTCTCTCTTGGCGATCTCTCCAACGAAGATATCGAGCTTCTATTGCGCACAACACTCCCAACAAAAACGACGCAAAGCATTACCCTTTCGCAACTTGAATAAGATTGTCCACTCTGAGAAAGAAAAGCTCCCAAACGCAACATGTTTTAGTGGAGCTGGAACGCCATGCAGTAACAAACAAGATTCAAAAAGGAAGACAGGGGAAGAGACGACACTGATGTTTGGTCTGTTCACTGTGCCCCGAACAGCTTAACGAATGAAACCAAAAGCGAGCGAGGGGAATCTAATTTGTCCGAATTGGAGACAAAAAGGAAAATCCGGAGTACGGGAAAGAAAAAATGGCGCCTTTATGTCTTTAATGGACGCGCAGTTCGTGCTATCTCGTGGACTCCAATGTCTGGAAATTCTCTTTGCTCTTTGCCGGACTGGCCCATGGCACTGTTATGTCCACTGATGGGTCACTGTTGTTTACTCACTATAATGACATAAATAATTTCTGAATTTTGATTCGATATACAATATTGTCCCTGAACTTTTAGTTGGTGTTCAATATTATCTCGGGAGAGGCGGGTGAACTTTATCCGTAACGTCGTGGCTCCAAAACTTTTCATTTGGTTAATATGGTTCTTGGACTTTCAATATATGTTCAATTTAATCCATGGACTATTAAAAATATTCATAAAATATTATCAAAAAAGTCCTAAATATTTGTAATTATGTCAATTTAATCGTAAATCTTTTGTATTTGTGTTAATTCAATCGTTCCGGTCGCTTTTGGCCGGCCGATACTGACGTTGCATTTTTAATAATATTTTATTTTTTTGAATTTTATATATATTTTTTATTTTATTTTTATTTTCTTTTCTTTTCTTTTAGTTTTTTCCCGACACTTTTAGGGCCGGCATTGGGATGCTCTCATTGGCACATGGTGAGGGCGTCCGCAGCCATTGCTTAGTCTGGACCACAGGCCCCCCTCGCCTTGCGGGCCCTAAGTGTTGGGGAAAGAAACTAAAATAAAAATAAAAAATCATAAAGATATTAAAATTATCACACCAATGTCAGTCCGGCAATGGCATCCACAATCATCGCCGGCCCAGGCCAAATTGGGAGGAAATAACTGAATTGACATAATGTAAAAGGGGTAAGAAATGAATTAACAAAAAGAAAGTTTTGGATTTAATGACACAATTATAATACGTTTAGAATTTTCTTTTTGGGTAATTTCCCAAATATCCAAGGTGGGTCTCCTGCCATTCAGGACAACATTTTGATTTACCTCTTCCTTAATTCGACTGGCACTCGCCCCCTCACTTCAGCAATCCATAAACCTCGATTTTGCGCACGACATACACATCACGGATAGTTTCGGTGATTCGATTCCAAGATAGAATGCTGCAATTCTTTTCATAGATGTTTGTCTAA
>JAGVVM010007482.1:0-24625 GCA_019149425.1 Psidium friedrichsthalianum
GTCTTCTCTTACGCCAAGTATAAACCTGCTTTTGTAAGTTTCTGGAAGCTGGAACGGCTCGTGGCTTCCATCATCACGACCCACTTCCCATACCCTTTTCATTATCGTGGAAAAAAGATATATTTTGCAATTCCCTGTCGGTAAAAAACATGTATTGTCGAACTATTCGATCAGGGTAACTATTTCAAAGATAATTTGCAAAAAAAAAAAAAAAGTAACCATTTCTTTCAATAATTATATGAGGTTGTCCACTTCACTCTACTTCATAGCCTCAGCAAACCATCATACAATTATTTTGCTATGTAGAAGAACTTCACCATCAAGACATGTCAACATTATTTGGGACATTTGTGTTGCAGTTACTGTGACTACAAGCAAGAGTACACTTGTAGTGCTCTCACCAGCAAAAGTAAAGTCAAGCAGCAATAAGAATCGCTCAGCGAGTGTTACTAAAACAATGAAATGCTGCACTATCAGCCATCTTTCACATACGCACATGAACAAAAAAAGAGGTAGCAGCTTACTGAAACTTATGCAATTTAAATGATGAAAACATCTCAAGAGAATCTTAAGAGAAACAATAGAGGAAAAGCATGTCAGGGAAAATGGATTACCTCATCTGGAGAAAGAAGGCCACTGCATCTGGGTCGACAGAACCGGCAGGATGCAATGATATTATAGCTCTGAAGACTGAAGGAACCAGCAACTCAATCACAGCAACTTTGTCAGTATTAACACTTACAGTTCCTACAGGAGATGGCCTTAGCCTATTTAACTGTGAAAACTATGTTCTTTCGTGCTTCTATAATATTCTCATTTGCAGAAGATGGCAGGGAAACTCTTTTCAGCCAATCCAATCGACCATGTGTGAAAACTTTGACATTTGGCATCTCTTTCTCCATATAAATAAGACATCAGATAGTGTCTTGTAATTGTTACGGTCATCCTCCTGACTTGCTATTGATACTCGAGAACCGCAATGCCTTTTGGGATCTGATTCGAGACTTTGGCCGTTAAGACCATCATCGAGATGAGGGAAAAATCGTCGCTTCTGATCCGTGAAAGCCTTCAGAGCTAACCTACAAAAATGTGGTAAGCATGGAATATTTATGAAATAGGATAATCAGTCACAAAATAATCAATCCGACTGGGATTAAAATTCCCAATGAAAATGCTGCATCGGATGATTCTCGAGGAGTAAGTTCTTTTAGGCATCACACCTCAAGTTCCTAAGCACCGAGGTTAGAGTTTCTTATCATAACACTTAATAAGGAATCACAACACGTCACCAATGCCATATAATTCTTACACCCAATAAATTTCATTCACCGTTCTTGATAGGAAGATAATCACATTATGGACACTACTGAAAAAACTACTTCGAGAAGCAACGGTAAACCTTTCTTATTTCAATTCGAGGAATAGGAAACTATTTAATAGTGACAGATTATGGTCCTAATCAAATCTCACTGGGAGGAATGTTATTCCCCTCAACAGGTTCTTCACGAAAAAAACTAGCCATCGCGTTAATATTGCCACCAACAGCTTGTCTGATGACAGCCTGCATCAAATTATTATCACGGCAATGAAGAAAGAAATATTGCATTACACACCATTATGTCGTCCATTACAAACACATGGTTATAATGACAGTACATTCATACTATATTGTTGAGGGAATAGAACACTCATAAAAAACCATTTTGTCATTACTTTGCAAGTCTTACTAATGAGAAATGATAGTTTCCTTTTAAACTTGATCCTATTTGTTCCAACGCTTCAATTTTTCAAAGAGCTGTGGTTAATGTGACTATTATCACACTGCTCACTCACAGTGTCAGATTAATTCAGTTGCTATTGTCGAACGATCCTGCAGTTCAATCTGCTGCAACTCCACTAGGGATTTCTAGAAACATCATTTTCATAAAATTAACATTCTTTGGGTCATCGTGGTTGAGCTCTTTCTGTATAAGCATTGACAATAGTAAAGCATATAACAGTTTCACCGTACTTTATTTCCAGTTTTAGTGTAAACCTTGAAGAGAAGTTTCTACATGTTATAATAGGAATCCTGTTTTTCAGCATTAGGTCCATGTGATGTTCACTTGTAAATGAAGAATTTAAGAAATCTCTCCAAACTAATTAATAACTAAGGAGTGAAAAAAACTAGGGAGATGCAGATTAGCCTTGCTGTTCAACTTGCAAAGAGAATAGCAATATTTTGGCATTCCAAAATGCTAAAATCTTGAGTGAGTTTAACCAGACACTATAGCAAATGCTAGCAACATATCTTCAAACTTTTCTGGAAACATATCGGAAAAGATTACGGCCACTGTAGCAACATACTAGGGAAAAACTCAAGAGAGCAATACAAGGAATGCTCATCAAGCCCATAAAGGCAACAAGAAAAGAAAAGGGCAAACAAGGATATTCTCTAGAAAACAAAAGAGAGCAAAGAACAAGGCCAGCATTTCTTTACAACTAAAACAGATTTTGTTATTGTTCTACTGAGGAAACAGAACTCTATCACACTAAAATCAGAATCTGTCGAGCTTCATATAGAAGTCCAAAATTTTTGACATGTGTAAAGACTTCAAGCTAACTTCTGAAACTGAAAATTCAAATTTGAGTGGAACGATCATACAACAAACTCATAACACCAGCAACTAAGCACGTTCATCCAAATGGAATTGGCTACATAGATCCTTTGATGGTATTGTGTGCTATATAGTGCTAATATCGGTAAAATCCAGATAAGCAAGTTCGCTCTGTAAATTTCATAGCCTGCCACCCTGTCTTAACAAACCTTCATCGTGAGCTTTCAGTTCGACCATCAAGCTGTTGACAGACATTAGTTGATTGACGCTACTGGTGACCAAAAATTCTATAATTATATCCTATTATGAATACAAATTGCTTCAGTCCAGCACGGATTCTCTTAGTGCCTCACACCGTAGTCACTTAGGTGGTTTGGCACCTAGGGAGCCATATAACACCACTTAATGATACAAGAAACCATGGAAGAGAATAAAATGGGGAATATCCATATCACAACCTGGTCCTGTCAACAGCAGATGCACCAGCTTGTCCAGCTAACTGTCGTTTCCAAGCGTACGCGACAACAGCACCGTCCGGGCAAACCAATGGCATGTGCAGACCCCACGAATTACTCCTCGATCTAAGAGACTCATTTAAACCCCGACTCTTCCAACAGCTTCCCTAAACAAAATTGGAAAAGGCAAGGTGGAAAACAGACTTAAGAAATATTACATACAAAGTCTTTTGATACACCTACGAGAATCTAAGAGAATTACAGATTCCCAATCTATGCTATGCAGCACAGACGCCCTTGTCAAACTGGAGCAGATGCAATACGTGAAGCAGAAACTATGGACAAGGCTAAATGCTAGAAAATTCTCATATAGCGAGGACATAGTGAAGAAACCCTAATTCCAGGAAAGGGACGTGAAGATTTAGATACCGACGGCGCGAAGATCCTGGAGGTGTTGCCGCATGGAAGCGTCCTCTTTGTTGAAGGACTGGAGAGGCTTGGTGCTCTGGTGAGGCTGCGCAGCCACGAAGAGCGCTTCCAGGATCCGGTCGGCGCCCAGCCTCACGTCGGCGATGAGGCGCGCCGCCTGCGACAGCCGATCCATTGCCAGGGCCACCTGCTTCGGTGGCGCCTCGGACCGGGATTCGTTCGCCGGCGGCGGAGCTGGAGCCGGGTTGGGCGGCGACGCCACCTGAGCCGTCAGCTGCTGTTGCATCGTCCTGCGGGGAGTACCGACTTTGGCTGTTCCGCCGGCCGGAAGAATCTCTGTCCGTCGAATCTGAATCCAAACCGGCCGTTCCCGACGGCTTTTCCGTCCTTTGGCGAGGTGAATCACAGAAACCCAAGGCTCGTAGGGCGGTGACAGGTAACCTCCGACATTTCAAATTTAAGGTTTCACGAAAGGGTCATGTTCTTTTTCTCGGACGATGTCAAAATAAATTTCGTACATTTGCCAACCATTTTTAATTTGAAACTAAATTGTTTTTAATGTGGTTATTGTGCATTAGGTTATAACTTACGGGAATCATCTTTGTATAATGAGAGTTTCTAGGATGCTAATGAATAAAATTGTTTTAGCCCGTATTCGTCTCCAAAATGATTGCAATAAAACGCTTTAATTTCGTTGGATGAACTGCATTAGTGATATTAACCCTAAAAAAGAAATAGTAGGTACAATTAATCCATAAAACAGCTAATCATTGCACTAGAAAAATTGGATATTAGATGTTCTCGGATTCCTACCTATAATCCTCGAGCATCGGTCCAGCGGTTATTATTAAATTCAGATCGCACGTCAAGATTGGATTGCCTTTTATATTATCTCGAAATAAGAAAAAAAATCGTATTTTGATGTCACTTATGAAACAATTTTGATGAGGAGATATAATTTCTTCAAAATTAGTAGCATGTTCCGTCAATAAATAATTGGTATGTTATTTATTTTCATAAAAAAAATTACGAAAAATAAAGAAAGAGGAGATGTTCTGTGATACCATCAAAGAAGATGGAGGGATGATCCCGTCTTTTCTTCGTAGGGAGTTGACTTTAAATTTAATATTTGTCTAAGGGTGTGTTGATTTCATGAAAGACAAATGATTTGAAAACTATTTCTCCTATAAAAATAAATGAATGAAAAAATATTTAATCATCCATAAAAATATTAAATATAAATTATTATCAATAACGAGAATATTTTTAATTGGTTAATTATTTTAACCAATACAAACCGTCGTTTTGATAAAAAATATTTTTTTGAATAATTTATTTTTGGAAAAATAAAAAAAGCATATGATTTTCCTAGTTAAATTTCCATTATATTCTACTAAGTTTAAAGAAATTGACGTTGGACTCGTCACTCGTTTCAAAATTATTCACAGCGCGCGCATGTTCAGTTGGCGGCAAAACCGTAGCGCGAGGTCTCCTTCTTGCATCGAAGGAGCTCCGCGGGGTCAGAACCTGCGATCGTGATGCAACCCAAGATCAGTTCCTTCTTCCACAACTCCTCTCCTCCGTCGCCGTCGCCTCCACACCCTTCAGCTTCGCCTTCGCTCCTCGCAGGCGACGGCGACGGCGACTTGGCGCTTTGGGAGAGGACCCAACATGCGTTCGTCGCGACGTACAAGCGGAGAGCTCCCAAATCGATCCGGTACGATTCCCTCCGCCTTTCTTTTGCTCCTTGCTCAGCTCTTCGTTTCGAATTTGTTCGTTCTGAACCGGCCGAATTCGATTGAGTAACAAAAAAAAAAAAATCTGGGGCTTTTGGAGACGTGAAAGTGGGAAGGATTGTTCAATGAGACGAAGCTCGTGTTCTCTGGAGGATTCACCTATGATAGGTTCGGATACTTGTAAATGTGGGTTCAGCTGTTCCAGTCCCAAATAGCATTGACCCGATTAGAAGTACCCGTCAGGCTCAAGTTGTTGATTTTTCTAGTTGATATTTTTCTGTTCTTCTTTCTGGTATAGATCTGAAATTCTCGAGGAATCGAGCAGCGGACGAGCGACGAAACTCGACTCTGTGGAACCTTGTTTAAACCCAGAAGCAGTAGTAATCAGTGGAGCAAAAGTGGTCAACAGAAACAAGAAACGGAGCTATGCTCAGTTTCATCTGGAGTTGGGGCAGTCCGATTTTCTTCTCCGGACATGCTTTGAGTGCGGGATCAAGTACGCTCCCGGGGATGAAGGAGACGAGAAGGCTCACACAGCATTTCACAAGAATTATACTCAAGGACTACAGTTTAAGGTGAATCAATTTGAACCTTGGCTTGCCCCTTTCGCTCCAATCCCTCCAATTGATGGGCACTTATTGGTCTTATTTCGTAATTTTCTAAAAGGGTTGGCGCAATGAAAGGGTCATAAGCACACCTTCCATTGAACAAGGGCGTGTCATTATGGTATTGGATAGTGACCCTCCTGCTCAAAGAAACAAGGTTTGTCTTTAGAATTCTCTTTTTGACATCCAGGAGCTATTGCCCATTTCTGACACGATGTATGTGTGAGTCCATTTGCGAAAAGGAAAGCCTGCCAAGCAATTGAGTTTCTTCATGACAAAAAAGAAGAGTTGACAGTTAAAGCTGCATATGCTTTTGCAAAGGGTCAACTCTGTAGAATCAACATTCGTGATTCTTCATGCTCTAGGAAGGCTGATGATGGTATTTGGAGATGGATCTCGCACCAGATTGTTTGCCAAAATAGAAAGTGCATCTATGGAAACTTTGCTCTAATGCTTTTGTCTCTTTTTGGTGTCACTTCACAAGAGAGATTACGTCTAATGAGAAATTCCCTTTTTGTGGAGGAACCAGAAACCACCGAGCATTTAGTTTTTCTATCTCCTAGGTGTGAGTGCATCCGGTCTGGTATGTTGAGTTTGAGAATTAAGAGGGAGATGATTGATCAATGGTTTCAACATTTACTTCAGGATATGAAAGGGGAAGACGAATCAGAAAAGTTCTCTAGGATCATTGCCATGTGTTGGTGCATTTGGAGTGGAGAATTGAAGCTCTCTTTAAAATAGTTAACCTCGATCTAGAAAGAGCAATGCAGGCTCTTCAAAAGGCTCTAGTTGAGTACATCAGCTTAAAAGAAAAGGTGAAAATGTATCAGAAAGTGTTAAAACTGAACCAGAAAAACCTACATGTGAAGTCATTGGAATAGATTGTGTTGATGGAGATCCTGATAGCTAGAGATAGCTTTGATTCCTTTGGGGGAGTGGGTAAAAGATGGTTCATGCTTCTGACACTGAAACTACAGACGCTCTTTCTATTTGCTAAGTTATGCAATTAGCTAAAAATGCTGGCTGGAGGCAACTGCGGAAACTGATGCAGATAAGCTATTTTGCAGCCAGATTTGAACAAGTGATGGACCTGTGAGGCTGTTTTGGAGGAAATCAGAGGACAGAAAATGTTTCCTGGTCTTAGCTTCACTGGTTAAATGAGAGGGAAACAATTGACCCAATTGGGAAGCCAGTTGTACCAACAAGCAAATGTGTCCAAGTGATTGGATGAATTCACCCCTGTTTGGTTTACAAGTTTTACTAGACAGAGACATCTAGTCTAAAACTTGTTCATTGTCAAGATCTTGTTTATTTGGCACAAAGAAGTTTATTTAGGCCATGAAAAAAACTAAATCTTGATTGCTTTTGTGTTTTAAGGTACAAGAGGTTGTGAAGATGATGGAGGTGGAGCTTGGATCTGGATGGATTTACCATAATCAGTGCAAGGTGATACCAGCATCAGTTTTCTGCACTATCATTGTTGGAAGTTCTTGATGTGATTTAATATGAAAATTCTACCTAAACTACTATCCTGACCTTTCAGATGAAAGGAAATGTATTTTTCTTTTCTTTCTTTTCTCTGTGGAAGAATTTGGATGTGGATGTTGACTTGTTCGTGAATGTTGCACTTTTTCATTTTTCGTACTGAGCTTTTGACATGGCACAAATGTATGCATGCTTTTCCGGGGACAAAAAGAATTTGAGCATTTCATATTCAGTTGTTAGCTGACACTTTTAGCCTTTCTGAACTTCAATTACCTTCCAGTTCGCTTTCCATTTTCTGAAATTCTATTTGGACATCTCATAATACTTGAAAAATGGGTTCAGCCTTTGTTTTGTGAAATGGGGCCCCGGAAGATTATTTCATGTTCATTTTGGTAATATGGTTTGCAGGTATATCTATTTGTAACTTCTCAGAGGATTGCTGGATGTTTAGTTGCAGAACCCACAAAAGAGGCATTTCGAATCATCTCCTTTGGAGAGAGAAGAAGAACTGAAGGCGCCACCATTAAGGATACAAGAGTAAAGTCAACTGCCCTTCAATTTGGAAATATAATCTTTCAAAGAGAAACAGCGAAAAGAAGCACTTCCCTTAAAAACTGTAAGAAATTGGAGAACCCACTAAATGGAGTAGTCTGCTGTGAAAAAGAAGCTGTATCGGCCATCTGCGGCATTAGAGCCATCTGGGTCACTCCCTCCAATAGAAGAAAGCACATAGCCACTCAATTACTTGATGCTGCTAGGTAACGCCCGTCCTTATCTCCACATCTCTGGTACTATTTGCTGGCAGACCTCATTGTTTGTGACATATTTTATAAACTTCTATTTGTTGAAGGCAAGCCTATGCAGGAAGTCACAAAGTTGAGTTGGGAAAGTTTGTCACTCCTATGACATGGCAATCGATTGCAAGATAGTTTGACCTGTTTTACATTCAACTTTTAACCTGCTGAATGTTATTTATGTTCTGATGCAGGAGTAGTTTCTGCACGGGCACTGTTCTTGAGCATTCTAAGTTGGCATTCTCTCAACCAACGTCCGCTGGAAAGGCATTGGCTTCCTGTTACATGGGGACTGAACATTTTCTTGTTTACAAGGCCAACAACTCGGAACCCTGAGCTGTCGTCTTCATAGTCAATGACAGCATCTATGCATTTGGTCGTAACCATCTGAATCCACAATGCATTCGGTCTGTACTTCTTTTACTGATTCCAGCTATTTAAACACAGATGGTTCTCTTGGATGTTCCCCATATGAAAGCATGAAAACTCCTTTCAATCTCGACAAACTTGAGTTGGAACTCTGGTGCAGTGCATGTAAGAGATATGGATAAACACAGCTGCAGACAGAGCTAAAGTAGTTCGACCTGCCATTCACTTAGCATTCAGATTTTCATCTCCTAGGCCTTTCATTTGTTGTCTCGAATAATAATTGAAAATGCCTCGAAGAAGTTCTTCCATTAATCAAAGCTACTCCCAAATATTTTCCTAGCTCTGAATATACACCATAACCAGCTAGGTTGCTCAGATTACATTTCAGCCCCAGAGAAATATTCTTTCAACATTTTTGTCCTGATCTGTTGCAAAAATCACCGAAACAATCCATGATGACATCCACTGGATCTCTCAAAGCCTCTGCCATTAAAAGCATATCATCCGCAAACATTAGATGAGAAATTCGTGGTTCGCTCTTTCAAGAACAAGAAAGGTTCCACCGTTTTGAATTGATTACATCATTAATAAGGTGAGATGACATTTCCATGCATAACAAAAAGATGTATGGTGAAGAGGGTCTCTTTGACGTATTCCTTACTTGGAAACTTTCCACAAAACCTGCAAGGATGATGATGTGATGCAATTCATAATCAAACGAACCATGGAATTGGAGCATCGATTTCTATTTTTTCCAACAGCAAATGACCGAGGTAACATGAAAAAAACTTCGTATTTTTATCTCCAAACTGTGGCCGTTGATGCCTAGAATTTTTTTTTTTTTTTGTGGCAGGGGATTTCTTCCTGCACTGATATATCAACAAATATTTCTTGTAATTTCTCTTCAAGTTTCAACAAAAAAAAGGATATGTACCTTTCTCAAGTGTCTTTTGGATACCTCCTAATCTGGCCATCAAATTCTTCCATCTTCTGATAATGTTTCCAAAGACATTCTGTCTCCACTCCTCGAGGTTGTTTTGAAGCTAGGATAGAACAACATGAATCGGCAACTCATCATCACAATTTTTTTAAGGAAATTTTCATTTCATGAGAGATACATAATTTCAAGATAAAACCAATCACAAAATGTTACAATCCAGCGCAAATCTAAAAAATAATCGACTTGGTATAACCTGTAACGGCTCTCTCCTTCCACAAAAACAGACTCGTCATATCATTATAGCACATTCAGCAATTGATCCCAAAACTCTCATCATTATCGATAATGAGCACACGTCGAAATCTTCCTCTATAGTAACTAGGGCTTTGCCAAAAGGGCTACACGCTCAGATCTGGCATTCCCAGCACTATCACTCCACAAAGACAACATCGATAGGATTTTTCCGAAATTGTCCCAAAAAAAAAATCAAAATCAACAAAAATCCCAAACAAATTGAAAAATTTCAAAAAATCCAAAAAAAAATCTTTTATCGCATATTTAGGTTGATTAGACTTTATTTCGTGGTGGAAGATTACCAATGTCCATTCTGGTCCAATTTGTTATACACCAGATTATTCTTGGGTTTCGTTTTCTCGATCTTGTATTTAAATATTCGAGGGTCACGGTTTTTTTATTCATTTATTGCTTTAGAATAGTTTTTTTGGGTTTACTTTATTTCCTTTTTAATCTCTTTGGATACTTTAGATTATTTTCATTTTCTAAGATAAAATCAAAAACTAGAAAATGTCATGAAATGAACTCAATACAAAATCATTAGCATGAACATCTAGCACGGTTGAAAGAACAACTCTAGGAATTAAAATTGACTAAAACTTGCGTGATCATCTTAGGTAACAAAGCAAATCTCCCGATAACCAAAAAGGCTCTAGTAGAAGTATTAGGGTAACCAAATTCTCTGACCCAAAATCTTTGGTTGCGTGGAATCAAGCGGTTTCTCCTGACCGCTCGATAGGGTTTCTGACCTACCTTCTTCAAAGGTCGGTGGCGACTCCTTTCACATGTGCATTCGCACATGCCACACAATCATACTAATATCAAATTCAAATTTTCGACCTCGTGATTTGGTATGAGCTTGGAAAGGCACGAGCCAAGAGCTCGTCTTCGAGGACCCACCTTGGCAATCTATTTGCCCGCCACGGGGTAATTCCTATGGAAGTTGAGCAGGCCAGGTCACGATAGACTAGCGACTCCACCGAAAGTTCAAATGAGGCTATATGAACACAAGCCAATGCATGAGAGAGGTTCGGTTTGGCTCCGTTTTACCCAAAAGTCAAAACGGAGACGAAATAGGGCAAAAACGGATGCGAAACAGGGGATGCTCGGGGGGAGGAAGTTCAACCCACCTTCTCAGGCAAATGCCGGTTACGAGAGGAGCTCGACGACGGTCTGAAGGCTCCGTTTTTTTTTTTTTTTTTTGGAAATAACAAAAAGAACCGTTACCTCCTCTCCTTCCCGATGCCAGCTCACTGTATAACCTTGTGCTGGGAATGGACAGCTAGCACCTAAAACGAAGGTTCTAGAATTGAGTGATGAGAGGGTGTGGTATTTTTTTTTTTTTCCCTATGCATGTACGTGAGAGGAGGAGGAAAAATGGTGTTATGTTGCTGCCTTGGCCGAGTCGGGTTGGGTTCGACCCAGTTTGAAGTTTTTTGCTTAATTCGGCCTTAATTTGATCCATTTTCTCAAAATTGATGCTGAAATTGGGTTCTACAATATGTTTTTCATGTAAGAGTGGCGTTTTTGGGATTGAATGACTTAATTAGGCGCAAAAACCCAGATTTAAAATTTGATCCGAATATGAAATCTAATCATTAAGGCCTTTAACATATGAATCGAGCCGAAGCGATCACACCAACGAGTTCGGAATGTGGAAAACCCTTGGGTGAGGGTTTATATTTGCATGAAGTTCTCTGAAAAATGATTAATTGAACTCAGAGTGAAAACCAAAGACTAAATTGAAAATAATAAGTGCAATTAAATCCTTTTGTCAAAATTGCTCGATTTCACAAATGATTTGACTGAAATTCCATATAAAGTAACATGGCTTGGAAAAGTGAAAAGAAAATTAAAAGGACTAAAAAAATGTAATTTTTCGCTCAATTTGGGATTATATTTGTGAAGACTCATGTGATCCCAAATTGAATTTTCAATTTTTAAATTATCAAAATGAAAATAGGATTAAAATAAAAATATTTTTTTTGTATTTTTGTGGCCACGGATACTATTTTTCTTGATTTTGGTAGTGTTTAATAAAAAAGAAATTCAAAAAAGTCAAAAAAAATTAAAAAATTTTTTTTTGTTCAAAGTTGGTTCTAAGGCTTGGCCAAGGTTTCCAAAGTTTATTTTGTGATTTTATGAATTTTTATGGTATTTTTAATTAATTATCTAAAAATAAAATGATGAAAATCATGTGCCAACAATATGAAAAGCCTTTTGACTCACTAATGGAATTCTTTATCTAGTTTCAATCGCCATAGTTCCCTCATGGGAAAATTATCCAGAAGGTCTTAAACCTTTTTATACTTTGATCAATTCAGTTCTAAACCTTTCAATTTTGGCAATTAGGTCCATCCGGCTAATTTAACTGGATATCGCTGACATGGATGTCGGACATTCTAAGCGGCACAATAATTATCATAATTTTTAAATATTTATGATTTTTTAAAAAAAAATCTTTCTTTTTTTTTTAGGCCAAGCCCGACAAGGGTCGCTGGCCAACCCTTGTTGGTTTTGTATATAGAAAAAAAAGGAAAAGAAAGAAAGAAAAAGAACAAAGAAAAGAAAATTAAAATAAATTATAAATTATAAAAAAATTATCCTACACATTAGTATCACCATCTTACGTGGCACCACTAACGTCCAAATGAGTGATTTTCAGTTGAAATTAATCGGATCGACTCGACTGATAAAATGTCAAAAGTTTATGACTCAATTATCAAAATTGAAAGGTTTAATGTTGACTTAGCTAAAATGCAATAAGTTAAGTACTTTTTGGACAACTTTCTCTTCTCTCATTGCTATCCAAATTGGGTTGGCCATGACTCATTCGTCCCTAGCGTGTGTGAGAATTTGACCCTCCACGACTCATGCTCAGAGCATGTCGATCGGTGACTATGGCGTACCACTCCTCATTTCTAAAGGGGGAGCGGCGCAGCTTGTAGACTGGCGGCTTGCTTGGTTTAGAACATGGTCTAGTACGATCTAGGAATGCATTTTTTCGACATAAGCGAGTGGGCCGGAGCACGTGTTCGAACTCGAACCTCGCGATCAGGACCCGGTTCGTGCCCCATATTCGGGCTAGGTCGGTTTCGCAGAGCCATGGTCGAAGTTTCTGTAAACCTTCCCGACCACGAGCAAAGCCGGCCTTTTCGTGTGTTGTCTCTCTCCAACTCTTTTCTTCATGTCCTTTTTGGGATTGGCACACATTTGGTGCCAAACGGAGGACACCCCACTCTAAGAAAATTCGCCGACGTGGCGGCTCCTGCCTACGTCGCCAAGAAATTGACCACGACCCGGTCAAAGCATATTAATGACACCTAATTCCGTATTTAATTTTATTGAACACCTCAATGAGGAATTCAATTAATGTAATGAAATCCAAATAATACTATTTTAGAAATTGGCGTTTCAAGTTGCGTACATGTTATGACATCATCTATCTAGAGGCCAGGTCGGTTTTGATTTTCTGCCGTGTCGAAACCCTTCTTCGAATTTTTCTTTGTGATAATTGGTCTTACTAGTGTTATTCTAATTCTCACCATCTCCTTAGTTTGAATTTTTTTTCTCTCCTTAACATTCCGCCTTCAAAAGTAGATTAATTGATAATTTCCATATATTTCGATGTATAAGAATAAATATCACATAAGTCTATTTATAGGCTTTATGAGATCATCATCTGAAGTGATACATACATACAACATACATACATCAATCAAGATACACACAATCTTGGAGATATATAAAATTAACAAAAATATCTCTATATAAGAAATTATCCTAACATAATTCCTAATTATCTCTAAAATATTTGTAATTGTCCCTGAGATCACCAAATACAAACAATTAGAGATAGTTTTAATTCGAAAACTAGTCGATAATGTTAAAAGGAAAATTCTTTTTGATAAATAGATTAAAAAAATTACGAGAAATAGTTGGGATGACGTGGATTCTTTTTTTTTTTTGGTCAAAAGGATGACGTGGATTTGAGATGTGATAAAAGAGCAGATCTTCTACCCACGAAAAGCCCCAAAGAAGAAAAAAGAGGGAAAATGACACTTTTAGTACCAAAAATTGTGTACGGAGACCACTTTAATAAAATATATTTCAATCGGGTATTTTAATGCCAAACCGGAGACAAAAGATTATTTTAGTGCCAAAATCGAAGACAAAAGGAGCACTTTGATGCCTTCGGAGAAATTTTTTGGCCAAAGTGTCCGTATCATTAATAATTAATTTTTTTAATGTAAAATGACATTAAAAAAAATTAAGTCCACGTGGGCTACCATGTGGACTTTTACACTTTAAAAAATTTAAAATAAATCAAATCAATTTAAAAATTAGCTAAAACTTAAATTTGATTAAAATTAAAAATTTATTTAAAATAAGCTTAAAATTTTAACAAAAAACCTTAAATTTTTTAAAAAAGGAAAAAAAAAAAAGTTTAAAAATAAGTAACAAGGGCTTTCAAGCCCTTGTCGACGCGGCCCCACCATCACTAGTAATGATCAGTGGTGGTGGGGCATGACCAGTGAGGTCGCCAAGCTTAGCCAAGGACCGCGACTCTCCCAGATCTAATGAGGGTCACAATCCCCACCCAAATCAAGCGAGGGTCGTTAGCTCTTGCCTAAGTCTAGTCGAAGGCCGCCACTAGCAATGTCGTTGCCTATGCCGGGCTCTATGACCCCATTGGCCATGCCCCAACCTCGCTGACCATTGTTGGATATGGTGGGGCAGTGAGGGTTACAGCAAGCCCTCACCTGATTTGCAACTTTTTTTATTATTTTTTAATTTTGTTATTAAATAATTTAAATAAAAAAAATTTAATTTAAAAAATCATGGTAGACTTTCGATGAGTCACGTTAGCATCATATTATTAAAAAAAAAAGTGTAATGTCGGATTTTTATTGAATTGGCACTTAAATGATTTTTTTTAAATATTTTAAATATAAGTTTTTTAGCGTAAAAATGAGCACCGTACACAATTCTCGGTAGTCAAAGTGTGCTTTTCCCAAGAAGGAAGATGAGCCGCGTTCCGTCATAGCTTGATCGCCAAGTCACCGTCCCACTGAAACAAAACCGCATCCCAAAAACCTTCCCAAAACCTTCACAGCTTCTACGTGCCGTGAGCTGTGGACCCTCTCCTTCGCATTTACGCTTTTGCCCTCACCGCCTTCCTCCGCTACCCCCTCCGGGCGTGTATATATACAGCTCACGACGCGCTCTCTAGCGCTTTCCAGAATTCCCACCTCCGATTTCCCGGAACCCTCTTCTTCTCTTCATCGCTGAGGATCGCCGCGCCATCGGGGGACGCGGACGATGCAGAGCGCCGCCGCCGGGGCGTTCTTCCCGGCGTTCTTCTCCGACGGCGAGAGAGAGACCCCCATAGGGACGATCCTCGTCTACCCGTCGCTCCGTCTCCACGACCTGAAGCTGACCATCGCCCAGCAGATCGGGGTGTCCCCCGACCAGTTCACCGTCTTCCTCGCCGATCGCGGGGACCCTCGCTCCTGGCCCGGGAAGGTCGCCGTCACCGCCAAGTTCGACTTCGCCGCCGCGGCCGCCGGCCAGGAGGGCGCCCGCTGCTGCTTCCTGGTCGTCCCCAAGCGGTCGAGAGGGAGAGGAGGAAGGCCGGGCGCTACGAGCCGGCGAAGAGCCCGCCGGGCAGCGCGATGCTCCTGAGGCGGGATCGCTCGGCGGAATATCCAAATCAAAGCCACATTCCGAATCCGCCGGTTCACGGGTTAAGCCCGGCGATGGTGGATCAGTACAGGGAGCTGCAGGCGGAGAGGGAGAGGTACCTGGCGATGACCACGGCGCTCGAGCAGCTGAGGCTGCGGAGGACGGCGACCCACGTCGCCTGCAACAAGTGCGAGGAGAGGAGAAGTCGGCCTCTCCATCCGCGTTCCACTGCTGCCAGAACGACCCGGTGGTAGTCGGGTTCAGGACTCGGGCGGGCACGATTGCCCGGCCCGTCAAGAGGCCCGGCGATGGCGCGACGGGTATGGTAGGCTCTAGCGAGTAGGAAGAGTTTAAAGATTGAATGCGGTCGAGAGCACAGTACGCCCGCACAGCTTTTGACCAATAGGAAAAGTACATAGAAGAAAATATTATTTTCTTACAAAGAGATTTAATCCTCAACGGAGGGGGAGACATCGAATAATATTATTACCTACTATTTGCCTTATGGTAGAATTGTCCACTATATGTTTTTTTTTTGGGCAATTTTTTCGGTACATCAATTACGACTAGTCATTACAAAGCTGTAAAATAATTTGATGACAAATCATCGTAAATTCGCAACATGACTAAATACAATAATGATATGTTTAATTGTGTGTATATATATATTGACAATAGATGATATGTCTATTTTGGAAGGAATGAAAACATACGAGAATTGTGAGTGAATTTGCAACGAATCAGACCATTTTCCTAATTATTGGTTTTATACTCATCTTTTTTTTTTGGTCGAAATATTCATCATCTTCAAAAGATTGATTTTGTAATTTGAGTATCATTCGTAAGATTCCAACGATTTCTTACCAAATATCGGTAATAATATATCTTTTTACAATAGGAGATCTTTTTTCAAGAGGTAATTTCTTCAAATTGACTACAATCTCGAAGGAATCGTAGGATGGAGTCGAGAAAGGGTGCATCAAGTGGGCACCACCGGTAAACTATCAATCAAGCCCAATCCATGGGTTCATGGATAGTACAGTCCATTCATACACAAAGATAATTACGTGATTTTTTTTTTTCATTTGAGTTAAAATATAAAAATAAGCACTTCTATTCTACTCGATTCCTAATTTTGAAAAAAGTGTCCAAAAACCATTACACTCATGCCAATTCATTTTAAAGCTTGTAATTATACTAATTTAATCTACGCCTTTTGTATTTGTGCCAAATGAGTCCATGGCCAATTTTGACCCAAAATGGATATCAAAAGGTAGTGATACATTTTTTTCCATAACTTTTAATACTTTTTTTTGTTTCTTTCCTTTGTTATTTACTTTTTCTTTACTGAGGCCCGCAAGCCCTCATCCAGACATGGTGAGGACCGGCACGCCCTCACCAGATGCTCTCAATTATAAATAAAAAAAGAGTAAAGAGAGGAAAAAAAGAAAAGGAAAAAATTATATAAAAAAATTTTCGCGTCTGTGTTGGCCGTGCCACGTAGGAGATCAGCATCAACGTCAGCGATTTTTTGGTCAAAATTAGACAGATGGACATATTGGTATAGATGCAAAAGGTTTACGGTTACATTGACATAATTAAAAAGATTTAGGATTGAATTTATGCAAATTTAATAGTTTTTTTTTAACCTTCCTAATTCCTGATTCAAATGCTTAGAGTTTTGGTTCCATATAGATATCTCGATCGTAGGTTCTTAAATAAGTTCTTTTGACCTAACTTTCCAAAGCGTTGCTGTCATCGCTTTTGTACGTAGGATCTTGATGGAAGAGTCTTTTTCAGCCAAAGTTTTCTTCTCCTAATAAATAAAAATTAGAAACCATAGTTATTTTTAATATAAAAGCAGAATTGCGTTTCCCAAAAATAATTTATCAGTTTTTTTTTGAAGTATTTGAATTTATATAGTCATCCAAATGGTATTTTCATATTCAAAATTATTTTCTTACTTTCGAAAACTAAAAAAAAATTATTTTTATAAAATGACCGAACGACCGATGATTGATTTAAATTTGTTAGTGGTTGCTATCTATTCAGATTAAATCCGGTCAGTTAAACGGTATTTTATTTTATTTTTTTTTTTTTTTTATTTTTTTAATTTATTAATTTTTTTATTTTTTTAATTTTTATTAGTTTAATTTTTTTATTTTTTTTTTTTATATTTATTTTAAATAAATTAAATTTATTTTTTATTAATTTTAATTATTTTTTTATTTATTTTTATTTTTAATTTTTATTTTTTTTTTTTTATTTTTTTTTTTATTTTATTTTTTTTTTTTATTTATTATTTTTTTTTTTTTTTTTTTTTAATTTTTATTATTTATTTTATAATTATTTAAATTATTTTATAATTTTTTCATTTAATTTTTTTTTTTTTTATATTTGAATTTTTTTTTTTTTTTTTTTTTTTTTTTTAAATTTTTAATATTTTTTTATTTTTTTTCTTTTTTATTATTCTGAATAGATAGCACCCCTAACAAATTTAAATCAATCATCGGTCGTTCGGATCACTTTTATAAAAATATTTTTTTTTGTTAGTTTTCGAAAGTAAAGAAAATATTTTGAATATGAAAATACCATTTGGATGACTATATAAATTCAAATATCTTCAAAAAAAAAAACTGATAAATTTATTTTGGGAAACGCAATTTTGCTTTTCATATTAAAAATAACTGTGGTTTCTAATTTTTTTATTAGGAAAGAAAACTTTGGCTGAAAAAGACTCTTCATTCAAGATCCTACGTACAAAAAGGCGATGAACAGCAACGCTTGGAAAGTTAGGTTCAAAAGAACTTATTTAAGAACCTACGATCCTAGATATCTATATGGAACCAAAACTCTAAGCCATTGAATCAGGAATTAGGAAGGTTAAAAAAAACTATTAATTTGCATAAATTCAATCCTAAATCTTTTAATTATGTCAATTTAACCGTAAACTTTTTGCATCTATACCAATTTGTCCATCTGTCTATTGTTGACCAAAAATCGCTGACGTTGATGCTGATCTCCTACGTGGCACGCCAACACAGACGCGAAAATTTCTTTTATATAATTTTTTTCCTTCTTCTTTTTTTCCTCTCTTTACTCTTTTTTTAATTTTATAATTGAGAGCATCTGGTGAGGGCGTTGGCGGTCCTCACCATGTCTGGATGAGGGCTTGCGAGCCTCAGTAAAGAAAAAGTAAATAACCCACATGGAAAGAAACAAAAAACAAGTATTTAAAGTTATGGAAAAATGTATTCACCACCATTTGATATCCATTTCAGGTCAAATTGGCCGATGGACTCATTTGGCACAAATTACAAAAGCGTAGTATTAAATTAGTATAAATTACAAGCTTTTAAAATTGAATTAGGGCATGAGATGTAATGGTTTTTGACACTTTTTTTCAAAATTAGGAATCGAGTAGAATAGAAGTGCCTTAATTTTTATATTTTAACTCAAATGAAAAAAAAAAATCACGTAATTATCTTTTGTGTATGAATGGACTGTAGCTTATCCATGAACCCATGGATTGGGCTTGATTGATAGTTTACCAGGTGGTGCCCACTTGATGCACCCTTTCTCGACTCCATCCTACGATTTCCTTCGAGATTGTAGTCAATTTGAAGAATTAACCTCTTGAAAAAGATCTCCTATTTGTAAAAAGATATATTATTACCGATATTTGGTAAGAAATCGTGGAATCTACGAATGATACTCAAATAGCAAAATCAATCTTTTGAAGATGATGAATATTTCGACCAAAAAAAAAAGATGAAGTATAAAACCAATAATTAGGACAATGGTCTGATTCGTTGCAAATCCACTCACAATTCTCGTATGTTTTCATTCTTCCAAAATAGACATATCATCTATTGGCCAATATATATATACACACAATTAAAATATCATTATTGTATTTAGTGCATGTTTGCGAATTTACGATGATTTGTCATCAAATGATTTTACAGCTTTGTAATGACTAGTCGTAATTGATGTACCGAAAAAATTGCCCAAAAAAAAAACATATAGTGGACAATTCTACCATAAGGCAAATAGTAGGTAATAATATTATTCGATGTCTCCCCCTCCGTTGAGTTAAATCTCTTTTGTAAGAAAATAATATTTTCTTCTATGTACTTTTCCTATTGGTCAAAAGCTGTGCGGGCGTACTGTGCTCTCGACCGCATTCAATCTTTAAACTCCTTCCTACTCTCTAGAGCCTACCATACCCGTCGCGCCATCGCAGGGCCTCTTGACGGGCCGGGCAATCGTGCCCCGCCCGAGTTCTGAACCCGACCTACCACCGTGTCGTTCTGGCAGGGCAGTGGAACGCGGATGGAGAGGCCGACTTCTCCTCTCCCTCGCCTTGTTGCATGCGACGTGTTCGCCGTCCTCCGCAGCCTCGCGCTGTCGAGCGCCGCGTTCATCGCCAGGTACCTCTCCCTCTCCGCCTGCAAGCTCCCTGTACGATCCACCATCGCCGGGCTTAACCCTACACCGGCGGATTCGGAATGTGCTTGATTTGGATATCCGCCGAGCGATCCCGCCTCAGGAGCATCGCGCTGCCCGGCGGGCTCTTTCGCCGGCTCGTACGCCCGGCCTTCCTCCTCTCCCTCCTCGACCGCTTGGGACGACCAGGAAGCAGCAGCGGGCGCCCTCCTGGCCGGGGCGCGGCGGCGAAGTCGAACTTGGCGGTGACGGCGACCTTCCCGGGCCGGAGCGAGGGTCCCCGCGATCGGCGAGAAGCCGGTGAACCTGGTCGGGGGACACCCCGATCTGCTGGCGATGGTCAGCTTCAGGTCGTGGAGACGGAGCGACGGTAGACTAGGGCTTCGTCCCTATGGGGGTCTCTCTCTCGCCCGTCGGAGAGAACGCCGGGAAGAACGCCCCGCGGCGGCGCTCTGGCATCGTCGCGCGTCCCCCTGGGGATGCCGCGGCGATCCTCATGCGATGAAGAGACGAGAGGGTTCCGGGAAATCCGAGGTGGGAATTTGGGAAGGCGCGAGAGAGCGCGTCGTGAGCTGTTATCTATACACGACCGGAGGGGGTAGGGCGGAGAAGGCGGTGAGGGCAAAAGCGTAAATGCGAAGTAGAGGGTAAAAGCTCGGCACGTAGAAGCTGTGAAGGTTTTGGAAGGTTTTTGGGATGGCGGTTTTGTTTCAGTGGACGGTGACTTGGCGGACCAAGCTATGACGGAACGCGGCTCATTTCACTCCTTGGAAAAGCACACTTTGACTACCGAAAATTTGTCGTTACGGTTACTCACACATTTTTACTCTAAAAATATTTCATCCAACCATCTTTTAGTGTTAAAATATTTTAAAAAGAATTCATTTAATTGCCAATTCATTAGATGATGTAACTGATTGGTATCTTGCTTCTGTTTATATGTTTATCTGTGCCATCCCCTACCGCCGAGGACGCGACTCCTACCCCTCCTCTGCGCCTTGGCTAGTCAGTGCTGACTGCTGCCCCTTTCTCATTCTTCTCCCACGCCCTCTGGTGGTGTTCCCGACATGCGCAGGAGAGGAGCGGCGGGCTGCAAGCGCGAAGAAGGAGGCGAGAAGGGAGCGCACGAGATACTCCTGCGGGACGCGGCGGAGTTCGGGGCGGGGAAATTGTAGGTCTGCTGTTGTTGAGAGCCGAGAGGAGGGGAGTATGCGCCAGGAGGGTTAGATTAGGACGGGAGGAAGACGCGAGAGGAGGGGGACAGGAGACGGAGGATCATAGAAGCCTCAGGTCTATAGGCTCAAAGAACGAGATTGTGCTTAGTGAGCGGCCTTCGACCTAGACTTAGGCAAGAGCTAACGACCCTCGCTTGATTTGATTTTGAGTGGGGATTGTGACCCTCGTAGATGGGCAAGAGTCGTCGGTCCTGGCTAGAGCTTGGCGACCTCACTGAGTCATGCCCCACCACCAGTGATCATTACTAGTGATGGTAGGGCCGACGTCGACACAGGGCTTGAAAGCCTTTGTTACTTATTTTTACAACTTTTTTTTCCTTTTATTGTTTTTTAAAAAAAACTTTAAGGTTTTTTGTTAAAATTTAAGCTTATTTTACAATAAATTTTTAATTTTAATCAAAATTTAAGTTTAGCTAATTTTTTAAAATTGAATCTTGGATTTATTTTTCAAATTTTTTTAGTGCCGGGTAAAAGTCCACATGGTTAGCCCACGTGGGACTTAAGTTTTTTTTAAGGTCATTTATTACATTAAAATAATAATTATTAATGATACGTGACAACTTTGGCGCAAAAAATTCTCCCGAAGCGGCAATCAATAGTGCTCCTTTGTGCTACTCACGATTGTTCAGGCACTAAATAATACCTTTTTGTCTCCGGTTTAGGCATAAAATAAACCGACTCGAAATATATTTTATTAAAGTGGTCTCCGGTACACAATTTTGGTTACTAAGTGGTCATTTTCTCTGTGCTCTTTTTCTTTCTTTTGGGTCTTTTCTCGTGGCGGTAGATAGAAGATCTGCTCTTTTATCACATCTCAAATCCACGTCATCCTTTGTTACCAAAAAAAAAAAAAAAGAATCCACGTCATCGCAACTATTTCTCGTAATTTTTTTAATCTAATTATCAAAAAGAATTTTCCTTTTAACATTATCGACTAGTTTTCGCGATGAGTTTATATACTATTTTTACATTTACTATCTTTTCACAACAATGTGTTTGTATTGGTGACTGCAGGGAACAATTACAAATATTTTTAGAGAATAATTAGGAAATTATGTAGGATATATTTGTTCATTTTAGATAGAGATTTTTGTTAAATTTATATATCTCTCAAGATTGTGTGTATCTTGATTGAGTGTGTATGTATAATGTATGTATCACTTCAGATGACGATCGTCATAAAGCCTATAATAGACTTATGTGGATATTTATTTTCTTATACATCGAACCTAGTATGGAAATTATCAATTAATCTACTTTTGAAAGGCGGAATGTAATGTGAGAGGAGAAAAAAAAAGTCAAGACTAAGGAGATGGTGAGAATTAGAATAACACTAGTAAGACCAATTATCACAAAAGAAAAATGCGAGATAGGTTTTCGACACGGCAGAAAATTCAAAAACCGACCTGGCCTCTAGATAGATTGATGTCATACACATGTACGCAACTTTGAAACGCCAATTTCTAAAATAGTCTTAATTTGGATTTCATACATTGATTGAATTCCTCATGGAGGTGTTCAATAAAATTAAATACGGAGCGATTAGGTGTCATTAATATGCTTTGACCGGGTCGTGGTCAATTTCTGGCTGAGACGTAGGCAGGAGCCGCCAACGTAGGGCGAATTTTCTTAGAGTTCTGGAGTAGAGTCCTCCGTTATTGCACCAAAGACGTTTGCCAAATCCCGAGAATAGATGCAAAGACAAAGAAAAGAAGTCTGGATTTTGAGAGACAGCACAGTATAACACCGAGACTTTTGTCTTGTGTTTGTGTTGTTTTGGTGACTTTTTGGTGAACAGGTTTACAGAAACTTCGACCATCGCGTCCTCGATAACTCTGGACCCTCGCTACGGAATATGTGCGAACAAAACATGGTCTCTAGATCCGAGGGTGCTCGAGTTTCTTAAAATCACGTTGCTCTGGCCTCACATGCTATTGTATGCTACGAAAAAATTGCATTCTCACATTATCGACTAGACCATGTTCTAAACCTAATATCTAAGCTTGCACAGTCTACATAGGCTAGCATTCGGACCGACACTCCCTCTAGAGAGAAATGAGGTTATTGGCTACAATGCCATAGTTCCTACCGATGCGACTAATGCTTCATGTTTAAAATGTGTATTCTGAGCATTTGAGTCGTGTAGGGTCAAATTCTTCGCACACGCAGAGGAACGTAACGATATGATGTACATGGCCAGACAACCCATTTGGATAGCAATGAGTGAGAGAGAAAGTGAATCGAGGTGTTAAATAAGCTACTTAACTATTGCAATTTCAGTCCCTAAGGTTTTTGAGCCATATGTTCATTTTTAACCTATTCAATTTTGATATGGACGCGAAAACTTGTTGACATTTATCAGTCAGTGTCGAGTGTCCGTATATTCGTATAATTCATATGATAACTGGGAAAACACCTAATTTAGAAGACGTTTACTATGTTGATGCCACAAACGTAAGAATGGGTTTGCACTCAACACTAATGTTGTAGGATAATTTAGATGTATAATTATAATTTAATTTAATTTTTTTCTTTGTTCTTTTTCTTTCTTTTTTTCCTTTTTTTTTACCCCGTGGATTTCAACATTTTGGACTCATAACAAAATTTTTATGGCAACGGGTTTGGCCAGCGATCCCCTGTCGGCTCTTTTGGCCCTAAAAAAAAAAAAAAAAGATCATCTCGAAGAATGTTTTTTTCTAAAAAAAAAGAAGCTCATCATAACATATTAAAAAAATTCATGTAAGTATTCGGCGACGCGTACGACTATCGTCCGACATCCGTGACAAGGTGGCTGGAGCGATATTCAGTGAAGGATCTATGGCGGAATTCGGATGTGTGTGACCTCCTAAGTGAACGTGCCAAAATTGAATAAGGTTTTATACTCGTGCTTTGTTCCTTCTGTCTGAGAACTGGATTATTGAGCAAAAAGCAATACAAGAAGTTTGAAGACCTTTGGATAATTATTTTCCCAGACTACCTACGGGCCGGGAGACTATGCACGATTGAAACTAGAAGAATTTCCATAGTAGAGTCAAAAGGCATTTTTACTATATTGTGTGGCTACATAGATGTTTTTTTCATCATTTATGTTGTTAGATAAATAATTTAAACCTATACTACTATAAAACTTCATGAAAATCACAAAATTTCAAACTTTGGGATAGTCCTGACCAAGCCCCACCTTATGATAACCAACTTTCGACAAAAAACTCTTTTTATAGTATTTTGTTTCTTACTTTTTGTACCATTTCATTTTTTTCATCATATTTTAAACTTACTTACTATCAGAGAAAGTCGAAGAAAACAAAAAATAATATGTCTGAATACCGTAGGTCCAGGAAAAAATACAAAAGAAGAAATTCAATATTTTTATTTTAATCCATATTCTTTGTGGGATAGCAGTTATTTAAAAAATCAAAATGTGCTGAGAAAATTCAATTTGTCGGTTAGTATCACACATGAGTCATTCAACCAATAATAATACCCAAACGTTGCAGCAATGTACAAACTTAATAAAAAGTACGACCTTTTTTTTTATTAGTCCTATATATC
>JAGVVM010007483.1:0-24129 GCA_019149425.1 Psidium friedrichsthalianum
AACGATGGTACAAAAGAAGTTTACCATTAACTGAGGCAGGTTGCTACTTTTTGTGGGCCATTACAATCATAGGATTCATAGAAGAAAGAGAAATATCATGACATGTGTTACGAACAATTACGTTGTTTACAAAAAATACAAGGTAAAAATTTGCTATGAAAGATTTACGATGCCCAAATTATGCCTTCAGAGAAAGCCATAAATAATAACACACAATTCGTCGACGAGTCGTCCTAGTACCAAAGACATGATTCCGATACCCAGATCTCCCTAGGACTCCCAACAGATCTTGAACCAGAATGGCGCCTGAATCACGACTTTGCACCATCCGAACGACCCAATCACAAACGCCATCTGCTTATCTGCCTTTCCATTTCAGTGTGTAACGCAAAAGAAGCCCAGGCCAACACCAAGTAGCACCGTCTTCCCCTAAATTTATTCTTACGGACGCCATTCATCCGATTGATTAACTATCCACGAGCAAGACACCATTATCAGACAACTCTTGATTATAAAGAGGGGGCAATCCACTTCCCATATCATAATAATTCACCCAGTAAACATTATCATTTTGACAACAGCAAGTGCTTATCTATGCCTAGCACAGACCAAGGGAAAATCTCAACACATATACACTTGAACTAGGCCATTTCTCGTCATATTGCAGAGGGGCACACAGCAATGAACGCTGCACAGTCTTTACATAGACACAAATGTTTGCAAGGCAACAACAAGATGGAGACTTCTTTAATCTTACATGATTTGCAGGTCATCTGGTTCCTCATGACTCCTGATGTCCCGAAACCGTCCACCAAGCTGAGATGGTTCTGGTTCGTGTAAGAGGCTGCATCATCCACCTCACTGTCCCCGCAGCCTTCCTTCCCTTGCATGGCGCCCTGTGCCATGACTTGCTGTAAATTGCTCTTCAGTACATTCACAACAGACTCGTTGTATTTAGCTCGATAGTGCCAGGATTGAACTTCTGCTGTCACCTGCTTAATTCTTTCCTCTAGTTCCTTGTTCTTGCGGTTCATGTTTTCTAGTTCAAGGTCCTTCGCGTGTAACTTCTTGCCTACTCCTTTCTCTACAGCACTCAGAAAAGCAGCTGTATGTCTTTGCCGTAGTTCTCTTACGCCCTTCGTAATGTTTTCTTCCTGATTTAAGCAAAGTGGTCATTAAGATGGCACGGCACCAATTGAAGTCGCAAATCTACATAAACAAGGACAATATAGGGTATTGCAAACATGAGGCAACCAACTTCAAAGTGAGTTGTGAAGAAAGTTTTTACCATAAACCACAAATTGACATCTCAGTACTTTATTAGTTTGGATGTCTCTCCCACTGCATCATAGATGTCCTCTCATCTCATTGAGTGGACAAAATGCGCATAAACGTTCATAGAAACCAGTGTACATAGGAGTTCAACATTGATAAAAACAGGGGAAAATGGATGTATTGACTACATCCTAGTGACAATATATGGCTGAGATTATAGCATCCATCTTAATCGTTTGGAAAACAGTTAACCAATAGATACATTCTCTGAGTGTGTACCAGACACAACGCACTTGAACATGAAAATGGATCTCCAAAGACTATTTTTGCTTTTTGTCAGCATCACGAAGGAGATCATCTCTTTTAAGACGTCAATTCTTTTTATTTATTTTTATTTTTTTTTTTTTTCTTTTTTTTTTTTTTGGGGGGGTGGGGGTGGGGGGGTTTGCCACCTAACGACAATCTTAATGCCTAAGCATAGGCTTGATCTTAAACTTAGAGAATTAAATATCAAAGTCTAAGCTAAAGCTAAGATTGTTCATCCCGCGGACGACACAAAATAATATCTCTAACTGTCAATAACAAATGACCAGAAATTACAGTCATGAGTTTTCAACAAACATATTCAATTCATGCTGCTAATACATGAGTTTGCCAATGACCCTGGGGTAAATTTTAGGTGTCATTGAACAGCGCCAATTGGATATTAAACCACGATAGCTGTAGGTATTTCTACAGCCAACATTTCTGGAAAAAGGTAGAAACTCTCGCATAAGATTACCTGTATTCTGATATAGTGATCAAATTCTTCTCTCTGTCGCTCAAACTCCACCTTGAAATTATCGCCAAGCGACAGAATCAGCAGGCAGTGCAGCTGTCATGCTTTCACTCGCAGATGTTACAGAGGAGTTATGTTCATCCTCTTCATATGAAAGTTTCAAACCAGTTGACACAGGATTGGGATTGAAAATGCTCCCAGAATGACCTGCTTCATCTGGATAGATTTTATCACTGAGGGTTATCGGATGCTTTTGCTCTCTGGAAAAAGATTCAGCTTCCCTAAATCTTTTAGCTGATCGATCCATATTGGTAGTCCTGATCCTTTCTGGTGTAGTTTAATGGACCAATACTATTTCCAACTGGATCTGCGACAGAATGCATTACATTATGGCATTAGAAAACACGTAACGCAGGGGAAAAAAAAGTTAAAGCTAAAGAGGGAACATCCTTGATTGATATGAATGCAAGGAAGCAACAGGAAAAAAGAAGAGCTCCTAACAATTCTAAAGAAAGAAGGTATCCTTGGAGTTCCATCTGATACTTAATTCTTAAACAGGAAGTCCCAAGGGAATGAATGATTTGGCTTAATGTGTATAAGAAATAAACTGCCACTAGCTATAGAGCCAAACTAAGTATGCTATGCTTGAAATATCATAACAATTCGACAGGTACAGGCTACAGAGCATGCCCTAGGCAACCTTCAAACATATGACTGAGTGGCAATTGCGCGCCATAAGTAAAAGGAACAAGCATAACGGCATGGGAAAGAAAAGTTGACGAGAAGAATATTAATGTTGAAAGTATCACCAGCCAATTAATATGCATCTAGTCATAACTAGGGGTGACTTTCAAAGCCATACTGTTACAGTTAGTCACTAGCCCTGCTGAAATTTCGATGACAAAGCAATTGGAAATTAGCGACTGAATGCCATTGTCCAAGAAAAACCCAAAAGTAGCACCAAATTCTCGAATAAAAAATTGATTCCAATTTCTCTAGCATGAATAATCCAGAACACGACCAATGTGCATCCAGGAATTACTTGCTTTATTTCTCTGGCATGACAAACCAAAAGCAAAGTTGCTCAACATCAATTATCTTGAATCTGATCAGACATTGCCAGGAAAATACTAGTCTCCTCATCTATAAGCATGACATAAATTTGCACAAGTACAGGTTTGCCGATTGCATTGTACCATGACTCCACAAGAATAGCTGCTATTCATGTAGAGGCTTATCTTCTGAGTTGCCTGGCTTTTGATGATAAGGCTGTACGATAGCAAAACATTGGCTGCTGCTAAATACTGATGATGATGGTGATGATGCAAAGGCTATCTTCTTACCTGGCTCTTGATGACAATGCTGCATAATAACAATACAGTGGCTGCTGCTAAATTTTGATGATGATGATGATGAGAACAACAGCAGCAGCAGGAGGATAGTGCAAAGGGACTAAAAACGGCAGAAGATCACTAATTTTCACAAGCGCAAAAATAGGATAAGCTATCAACGATGGATTCTTGCTTGAACTTACAATCTCCAAATAACTGCAGCTGAGGCAATGCATTAGTATCATACTGAAACCCATTATCTCCAAGGAACACTGGAAACCCACAATTGTTGGGATCACCTCCGAACATTTCTCCTGCTGAAAACAAGAAGATAAACATAAAAAATGAGAATGACTAAGAATGACCCGAGTCCAGAAACTACAAATGCTTGATGATAGACCTAATGAAACTAGAAGCAAAAATCAGTTAATTACATGAGATGAGGACACAGCAAAATGTCAAGAGCACTCGAACTTAAAGTTGAAAAAGAAGAGGACGGTGAAAAACCTAGTATCTCAAATTAGTAGTTCAGCCGCAGCAAAACAGTATATGACCCATGAAGATCACCAAATTTACATGGAAAAACATAGTCAAGATTCTATCATTTGGCTCCATCTTCAGAGGATCAAAGATGGTCAATTTGTGGAGTTCAAAGCATTACCGAAGCAAGTCTCTTAGTTCCTGATTAATCAAGAAATCGAAGGGGCTCAGATAAAGCGGCTGAATCCCGCATCCAGGAGCTCAACGCAAATTCAAGAACTCACTCACTGTGAACAAACCGAAAGAAAGAAAGAAAGAAACTAAAGATCAGCGAACAAATTACAAAGCGTTTCGGAAAGAAAAACGCCGACACCTATTCTCTATCAGCGCTTAACCACAGTGCCCAGAAACCGATCGGTCGGTTTCAAGCGCCCAGAACACCACTCACCGAAACGAAACCTGCAGACCGATCGAACCCTCGACTATTTTCTCGAAAACTGTCGAAACTCGAAACAAAAAAGAAACCCACGTCAAGATCGATCAGAATCCACTACCTCACAGCCCCGATCGAATCTTGGATCAATCTGAAGCGGAGACGGATCTGAAAACCGCGGCAGACAAGAGAGGGGCGATCGATCGATCGGGGATCGGTGGACGCCTCAAGAGGAGTGGAGAAGGATGGTGGTGGGAGGAAATGAAGGGAGAGAAAGTGGGTGGGAGGTGGTTTCGGTTAACGAGGGAGAGAAGGAAACGGATGATTCCATTTGAGGGTTGTCGTTGTTGTAAAATCTTCATCGCCTTCATCAGCTCCCCGTTTTTCCTTTATCTTTTTGTTTTTCTCTCCCCATTTTTTTTAATTTTCGTTTCTGCTCCCCAGTCATGATGATGCTTGTTGGCTCTCTTTATTTGACTCACCGTCCGAACCAACAAGACGCAATTTTTGTTTTTCAATATTTTCGTGCGACCTTACCATATTCCATAACATTCGTCGATGAATATGCAATCTGAAACACTAATTCGCGCTTCCATTAAAAGCAAATGATGATAATTCGTGGTAATTGTTCAATTCAGAATATGAGTAGAATGTGAACAGATCTCGTGACCAACCCTAAAACCTATGATATAATAGTTTTCAGGTTTTAAAAATTTGAAAATCGGTTCCAACGGAGCAATTTTAAGTTCCAAACGGAACATGAACTGACCCTAGGACCGGTTGCCCATAATTTATTTCATCCTTAATCTTTTTTTCATTACGAAGGGATTAATTTCTCGATATTTGTTAAGGTTACGGTCAACGACACGGAGCTTTTACGACCCGAAACTAATTTTGTTTTTGATACGCGCAACCCCAACCCATCCTCGTGTGTTGGATGAAGCTCTATACCCACGGAATGGGCGGACATCATCTCCGAAATTAATACATTATTAAATATAATCACGACTTTCGAATATTAATCGCGTGCCTTGAGATATTTTTTATTACTCTAGACATTAAGCTCGTCAAATATTGAGCTCGATTCGGTCATATGCGCAACAAGCTCGTTTCAACAACTTTATTTGGCCTTTTGGTTACGATGGAGTGCGATCCACCCTCATCGATCATACGAAGAAAAGAAAGGGATTCGGACTGATTAGAGAAGAATATAAAATTGAATAGAGAGATCAAATGTTGCTTGAACAATAGCGATGAACAGTCTTATGTATTTATAAACTCAAGATAGACCAGCAGCACAGGCGTGTCATTACACGATCCTCGCAAATCCACCATTTTCGGACATATTAAGACGCGCTTTAAGAACTTGACACGTTTGATTATGGGTGAGCAAAAAAACCAGGATCCACCAATCGAGCCAGATCGTATCCAACAGGTTAATTATGGATCGTAACCGGCGGGTACGGTTCGGTTTCCAATTCCAATTTTCCAAAACCAACGAGTATCGGTTCAGCTCTCGATTTCGGGTGGGAATCATCTAACTAGCCCACCGAACCGATTTTTATATAATATAAATAGGCCAATTTTTTTAATGAAACCATCTCTTAAATGCTTAAACCCATCCATCCCAATAAAAGAACCCAGATCTACAACATGAAAAAAGACCCTACTCTAATCTCAACTCTCTTCACACTCAGTCACTCTTATTGTACAATTCAATTGCACATTCTCTATATTTCTAGTACAGCGGGTAGATTGTCACTTAGCCGATGTCCTTGCGTTGCTTAGAATTTTGATTTATAAGGTAAAAAACGAAAGGAAAGTTCTAAGTCTATTGTTATATAGCTTTATTGAGTTATATTTATGGAATTAGTATTCAACTTCATTTTTTTTATGGAACAAGTGGTTGACGTTAGGACTGTCATCAAGATCCAACCAGAAACCGGACCGAACCGATGGTTCGGTTCTCGAGTGGATCAATTAAACAAAAGGGCGGTTCACGGTTTGCATTTTGAAGAATCGGATCCTAGTAGACGGTTCTTGATTTTAGGGTGGAATCATTCATCTTGTAAGCCGATCACCCCTACATTTGATTATGTCGATTACTCTTAATCCATATAAGAAATCATCCGAAAAAGTCCTTTTTGGACACCAAATTAAAGAGGATAAATTCGAAATCCGTTCGATACGATTTTTTTTTTTTGAGTGATTTTTTTTGCTCTACTGCTAACAAGTGCGCTTATTAAATCCAATTATCCATTTCCTCTGTTCATACCGTCTTTGTTTTTTTTTTTTTTTAGAACATTGTGTCTAATTAGGGGGCGCATGATAACACTTCAGAAGTTACTTCTGGCAGAGAAAACAACTTCTGGCAGGGAAATCCGTTTGTTAAAATCACTTCTGAAGTAGAAATCCGTTTGGTAAATTTTTTCACTTCTGGTTGGATTTTTTACTTCTGGTTTGATTTTTTGGCTAATTTGAGAAGTAAAAAAAGTTACTTCTTAGCTTCAAAAATCACTTCTAGTCTTCGCAGTAGCCGCCGGTAGGTCGCCGGCCGCCGCCGGTCGCCGCCGCCATCAGTCACTGGCAAAGAGAAGCGTTACCATGCGCGCTTCAAATGCATTTCTTTATCAGAATCAATTTCTGATAGAGAAGTTGATTTTTCAACTTCTTGCCAGAAGCAGAAGTTGATTTTTCAACTTCTCTATCGAAAGTTTGATTCTGGTAGAGAAGTGTTACCATGCACCCCCTTAGCGTCTGGGAAGAAAAACCATGAACTAAAAATTTTTTTAGTTCATGGTTTTTCTTCCCAGACGCTAAGGGGGTGCATGGTAACACTTCTCTACCAGAATCAACTTTCGATAGAGAAGTTGAAAAATCAACTTCTGCTTCTGGCAAGAAGTTGAAAAATCAACTTCTCTATCAGAAATTGATTTCTGATAAAGAAATGCATTTGAAGCGCGCATGGTAACGCTTCTCTTTGCCAGTGACTGATGGCGGCGGCGACCGCGGCGGCCGGCGACCTACCGGCGGCTACTGCGAAGACTAGAAGTGATTTTTGAAGCTAAGAAGTAACTTTTTTTTACTTCTCAAATTAGCCAAAAAATCAAACCAGAAGTAAAAAATCCAACCAGAAGTGAAAAAATTTACCAAACGGATTTCTACTTCAGAAGTGATTTTACCAAACGGATTTCCCTGCCAGAAGTTGTTTTCTCTGCCAGAAGTAACTTCTGAAGTGTTATCATGCGCCCCCTAATTAGACACAATGTTCTAAAAAAAAAAAAAAACAAAGACGGTATGAACAGAGGAATGGATAATTGGATTTAATAAGCGCACTTGTTAGCAGTAGAGCAAAAAAAATCACTCAAAAAAAAAATCGTATCGAACGGATTTCGAATTTATCCTCTTTAATTTGGTGTCCAAAAAGGACTTTTTCGGATGATTTCTTATATGGATTAAGAGTAATCGACATAATCAAATGTAGGGGTGATCGGCTTACAAGATGAATGATTCCACCCTAAAATCAAGAACCGTCTACTAGGATCCGATTCTTCAAAATGCAAACCGTGAACCGCCCTTTTGTTTAATTGATCCACTCGAGAACCGAACCATCGGTTCGGTCCGGTTCTTGGTTGGATCTTGATGACAGTCCTAACGTCAACCACTTGTTCCATAAAAAAATGAAGTTGAATACTAATTCCATAAATATAACTCAATAAAGCTATATAACAATAGACTTAGAACTTTCCTTTCGTTTTTTTACCTTATAAATCAAAATTCTAAGCAACGCAAGGACATCGGCTAAGTGACAATCTACCCGCTGTACTAGAAATATAGAGAATGTGCAATTGAATTGTACAATAAGAGTGACTGAGTGTGAAGAGAGTTGAGATTAGAGTAGGGTCTTTTTTCATGTTGTAGATCTGGGTTCTTTTATTGGGATGGATGGGTTTAAGCATTTAAGAGATGGTTTCATTAAAAAAATTGGCCTATTTATATTATATAAAAATCGGTTCGGTTGGGCTAGTTAGATGATTCCCACCCGAAATCGAGAGCTGAACCGATACTCGTTGGTTTTGGAAAATTGGAATTGGAAACCGAACCGTACCCGCCGGTTACGATCCATAATTAACCTGTTGGATACGATCTGGCTCGATTGGTTGGATCCTGGTTTTTTTGCTCACCCATAATCAAACGTGTCAAGTTCTTAAAGCGCGTCTTATATGTCCGAAAATGGTGGGATTTGCGAGGATCGTGTAATGACACGCCTGTGCTGCTGGTCTATCTTGAGTTTATAAATACATAAGACTGTTCATCGCTATTGTTCAAGCAACATTTGATCTCTCTATTCAATTTTATATTCTTCTCTAATCAGTCCGAATCCCTTTCTTTCTTCGTATGATCGATGAGGTGGATCGCACTCCATCGTAACCAAAAGGCCAAATAAAGTTGTTGAAACGAGCTTGTTGCGCATATGACCGAATCGAGCTCAATATTTGACGAGCTTAATGTCTAGAGTAATAAAAAATATCTCAAGGCACGCGATTAATATTCGAAAGTCGTGATTATATTTAATAATGTATTAATTTCGGAGATGATGTCCGCCCATTCCGTGGGTATAGAGCTTCATCCAACACACGAGGATGGGTTGGGGTTGCGCGTATCAAAAACAAAATTAGTTTCGGGTCGTAAAAGCTCCGTGTCGTTGACCGTAACCTTAACAAATATCCGAGAAATTAATCCCTTCGTAATGAAAAAAAGATTAAGGATGAAATAAATTATGGGCAACCGGTCCTAGGGTCAGTTCATGTTCCGTTTGGAACTTAAAATTTGCTCCGTTGGAACCGATTTTCAAATTTTTAAAACCTGAAAACTATTATATCATAGGTTTTAGGGTTGGTCACGAGATCTGTTCACATTCTACTCATATTCTGAATTGAACAATTACCACGAATTATCATCATTTGCTTTTAATGGAAGCGCGAATTAGTGTTTTCAGATTGCATATTCATCGACGAATGTTATGGAATATGGTAAGGTCGCACGAAAATATTGAAAAACAAAAATTGCGTCTTGTTGGTTCGGACGGTGAGTCAAATAAAGAGAGCCAACAAGCATCATCATGACTGGGGAGCAGAAACGAAAATTAAAAAAAATGGGGAGAGAAAAACAAAAAGATAAAGGAAAAACGGGGAGCTGATGAAGGCGATGAAGATTTTACAACAACGACAACCCTCAAATGGAATCATCCGTTTCCTTCTCTCCCTCGTTAACCGAAACCACCTCCCACCCACTTTCTCTCCCTTCATTTCCTCCCACCACCATCCTTCTCCACTCCTCTTGAGGCGTCCACCGATCCCCGATCGATCGATCGCCCCTCTCTTGTCTGCCGCGGTTTTCAGATCCGTCTCCCGCTTCAGATTGATCCAAGATTCGATCGGGGCTGTGAGGTAGTGGATTCTGATCGATCTTGACGTGGGTTTCTTATTTTTGTTTCGAGTTTCGACAGTTTTCGAGAAAATAGTCGAGGGTTCGATCGGTCTGCAGGTTTCGTTTCGGTGAGTGGTGTTCTGGGCGCTTGAAACCGACCGATCGGTTTCTGGGCACTGTGGTTAAGCGCTGATAGAGAATAGGTGTCGGCGTTTTTCTTTCCGAAACGCTTTGTAATTTGTTCGCTGATCTTTAGTTTCTTTCTTTCTTTCTTTCGGTTTGTTCACAGTGAGTGAGTTTCTTGAATTTGCGTTGAGCTCCTGGATGCGGGATTCAGCGCTTTATCTGAGCCCCTTCGATTTCTTGATTAATCAGGAACTAAGAGACTTGCTTCGGTAATGCTTTGAACTCCACAAATTGACCATCTTTGATCCTCTGAAGATGGAGCCAAATGATAGAATCTTGACTATGTTTTTTTCCATGTAAATTTGGTGATCTTCATGGGTCATATACTGTTTTGCTGCGGCTGAACTACTAATTTGAGATACTAGGTTTTTCACCGTCCTCTTCTTTTTCAACTTTAAGTTCGAGTGCTCTTGACATTTTGCTGTGTCCTCATCTCATGTAATTAACTGATTTTTGCTTCTAGTTTCATTAGGTCTATCATCAAGCATTTGTAGTTTCTGGACTCGGGTCATTCTTAGTCATTCTCATTTTTTATTGTTTATCTTCTTGTTTTCAGCAGGAGAAATGTTCGGAGGTGATCCCAACAATTGTGGGTTTCCAGTGTTCCTTGGAGATAATGGGTTTCAGTATGATACTAATGCATTGCCTCAGCTGCAGTTATTTGGAGATTGTAAGTTCAAGCAAGATCCATCGTTGATAGCTTATCCTATTTTTGCGCTTGTGAAAATTAGTGATCTTCTGCCGTTTTTAGTCCCTTTGCACTATCCTCCTGCTGCTGCTGTTGTTCTCATCATCATCATCATCAAAATTTAGCAGCAGCCACTGTATTGTTATTATGCAGCATTGTCATCAAGAGCCAGGTAAGAAGATAGCCTTTGCATCATCACCATCATCATCAGTATTTAGCAGCAGCCAATGTTTTGCTATCGTACAGCCTTATCATCAAAAGCCAGGCAACTCAGAAGATAAGCCTCTACATGAATAGCAGCTATTCTTGTGGAGTCATGGTACACATGCAATCGGCAAACCTGTACTTGTGCAAATTTATGTCATGCTTATAGATGAGGAGACTAGTATTTTCCTGGCAATGTCTGATCAGATTCAAGATAATTGATGTTGAGCACTTTGCTTTTGGTTTGTCATGCCAGAGAAATAAAGCAAGTAATTCCTGGATGCACATTGGTCGTGTTCTGGATTATTCATGCTAGAGAAATTGGAATCAATTTTTTATTCGAGAATTTGGTGCTACTTTTGGGTTTTTCTTGGACAATGGCATTCAGTCGCTAATTTCCAATTGCTTTGTCATCGAAATTTCAGCAGGGCTAGTGACTAACTGTAACAGTATGGCTTTGAAAGTCACCCCTAGTTATGACTAGATGCATATTAATTGGCTGGTGATACTTTCAACATTAATATTCTTCTCGTCAACTTTTCTTTCCCATGCCGTTATGCTTGTTCCTTTTACTTATGGCGCGCATTGCCACTCAGTCATATGTTTGAAGGTTGCCTAGGGCATGCTCTGTAGCCTGTACCTGTCGAATTGTTATGATATTTCAAGCATAGCATACTTAGTTTGGCTCTATAGCTAGTGGCAGTTTATTTCTTATACACATTAAGCCAAATCATTCATTCCCTTGGGACTTCCTGTTTAAGAATTAAGTATCAGATGGAACTCCAAGGATACCTTCTTTCTTTAGAATTGTTAGGAGCTCTTCTTTTTTCCTGTTGCTTCCTTGCATTCATATCAATCAAGGATGTTCCCTCTTTAGCTTTAACTTTTTTTTCCCCTGCGTTACGTGTTTTCTAATGCCATAATGTAATGCATTCTGTCGCAGATCCAGTTGGAAATAGTATTGGTCCATTAAACTACACCAGAAAGGATCAGACTACCAATATGGATCGATCAGCTAAAAGATTTAGGGAAGCTGAATCTTTTTCCAGAGAGCAAAAGCATCCGATAACCCTCAGTGATAAAATCTATCCAGATGAAGCAGGTCATTCTGGGAGCATTTTCAATCCCAATCCTGTGTCAACTGGTTTTGAAACTTTCATATGAAGAGGATGAACATAACTCCTCTGTAACATCTGCGAGTGAAAGCATGACAGCTGCACTGCCTCTGATTCTGTCGCTTGGCGATAATTTCAAGGTGGAGTTTGAGCGACAGAGAGAAGAATTTGATCACTATATCAGAATACAGGTAATCTTATGCGAGAGTTTCTACCTTTTTCCAGAAATTTTGGCTGTAGAAATACCTACAGCTATCGTGGTTTAATATCCAATTGGCGCTGTTCAATGACACCTAATATTTACCCCAGGGTCATTGGCAACTCATGTATTAGCAGCATGAATTGAATATGTTTGTTGAAACTCATGACTGTAATTTCTGGTCATTTGTTATTGACAGTTAGAGATATTATTTTGTGTCGTCCGCGGATGAACAATCTTAGCTTTAGCTTAGACTTTGATATTTAATTCTCTAAGTTTAAGATCAAGCCTATGCTTAGGCATTAAGATTGTCGTTAGGTGGCAAAACCCCCCCCCCCCCCCCCCCCCCCCCCCCCCCCCCCCCCAAAAAAGAAATAAAAGAAATAAAAAGAATTGACGTCTTAAAAGAGATGATCTCCTTCGTGATGCTGACAAAAAGCAAAAATAGTCTTTGGAGATCCATTTTCATGTTCAAGTGCGTTGTGTCTGGTACACACTCAGAGAATGTATCTATTGGTTAACTGTTTTCCAAACGATTAAGATGGATGCTATAATCTCAGCCATATATTGTCACTAGGATGTAGTCAATACATCCATTTTCCCCTGTTTTTATCAATGTTGAACTCCTATGTACACTGGTTTCTATGAACGTTATGCGCATTTTGTCCACTCAATGAGATGAGAGGACATCTATGATGCAGTGGGAGAGACATGCAAACTAATAAAGTACTGAGATGTCAATTTGTGGTTTATGGTAAAAACTTTCTTCACAACTCACTTTGAAGTTGGTTGCCTCATGTTTGCAATCCCCTATATTGTCCTTGTTTATGTAGATTTGCGACTTCAATTGGTGCCGTGCCATCTTAATGACCACTTTGCTTAAATCAGGAAGAAAACATTACGAAGGGCGTAAGAGAACTACGGCAAAGACATACAGCTGCTTTTCTGAGTGCTGTAGAGAAAGGAGTAGGCAAGAAGTTACACGCGAAGGACCTTGAACTAGAAAACATGAACCGCAAGAACAAGGAACTAGAGGAAAGAATTAAGCAGGTGACAGCAGAAGTTCAATCCTGGCACTATCGAGCTAAATACAACGAGTCTGTTGTGAATGTACTGAAGAGCAATTTACAGCAAGTCATGGCACAGGGCGCCATGCAAGGGAAGGAAGGCTGCGGGGACAGTGAGGTGGATGATGCAGCCTCTTACACGAACCAGAACCATCTCAGCTTGGTGGACGGTTTCGGGACATCAGGAGTCATGAGGAACCAGATGACCTGCAAATCATGTAAGATTAAAGAAGTCTCCATCTTGTTGTTGCCTTGCAAACATTTGTGTCTATGTAAAGACTGTGCAGCGTTCATTGCTGTGTGCCCCCTCTGCAATATGACGAGAAATGGCCTAGTTCAAGTGTATATGTGTTGAGATTTTCCCTTGGTCTGTGCTAGGCATAGATAAGCACTTGCTGTTGTCAAAATGATAATGTTTACTGGGTGAATTATTATGATATGGGAAGTGGATTGCCCCCTCTTTATAATCAAGAGTTGTCTGATAATGGTGTCTTGCTCGTGGATAGTTAATCAATCGGATGAATGGCGTCCGTAAGAATAAATTTAGGGGAAGACGGTGCTACTTGGTGTTGGCCTGGGCTTCTTTTGCGTTACACACTGAAATGGAAAGGCAGATAAGCAGATGGCGTTTGTGATTGGGTCGTTCGGATGGTGCAAAGTCGTGATTCAGGCGCCATTCTGGTTCAAGATCTGTTGGGAGTCCTAGGGAGATCTGGGTATCGGAATCATGTCTTTGGTACTAGGACGACTCGTCGACGAATTGTGTGTTATTATTTATGGCTTTCTCTGAAGGCATAATTTGGGCATCGTAAATCTTTCATAGCAAATTTTTACCTTGTATTTTTTTGTAAACAACGTAATTGTTCGTAACACATGTCATGATATTTCTCTTTCTTCTATGAATCCTATGATTGTAATGGCCCACAAAAAGTAGCAACCTGCCTCAGTTAATGGTAAACTTCTTTTGTACCATCGTTATTCGTTAGTAAATTACTCAATGGGTCGTAAATATCCGTCGTCCTAGTAATAATTCACTGTGAAGGACGCGATCTTCCTTTTTGTGGCTGTACATTTTTGTAGCTCCTTACATAATTTGTCTAAGTTAAAGTTTCTTGTTCAATTGTTTGCAAAATACTTGAATCACCGTAACGTTTTCTTCGCACTTCATGAATTTTCGCAACCGGTGGTTCGGTAATTCGCCTTACTCATCGCAACTTTTCTTAATCAAATGCGAGCTTCATCACCTTTAAGTCCGTTAACTCTTCTTTAACGCTTGTGAATCGCGAGAGGAAATCGACTTCGCTCGATGCATTTTTAAAGCAAATCCGACGGACTACTGAAGACGCGTAGCGGGCCATAGAATTTGCTGGGAAGGTGGGAATGGCATTATGGCAGCGTGTTTCCATGTTGTTACACTTTGAACCATTGCATTGAACAGGTCTCGGATATTCATCGATAACTTTTAAGTGTAACTTCAAAATCGTAGCTAGTCGTTGGAACTAAAATCTTTACAAGAAGTCGCATTTTCGACAGCGGTCTTGCCATTTAGAGCGATTCTCTTTCTAAGCGAACATTAAACTCGCATCGAATCATCACTGTCCAATAATGCTTTTGCGATTGGTCGCTTTTGCCTAACTTCATTTTGTTTCCCTGTGGCTGGGGGTGATGATTCAATTTGTTTCCGCCCCTTAAACTGAATCAAAATTCAATTTGGCTCGATTTTTCTTTTTATTTTGATTTTTCCTTTTTCTTTCTTTCTTTTCTTTTTTTTTTTGGAGGGAGGTGGGGCGCTTAGGGGCAACGGCTTCACGGCCCTTGCCAACCCTCGTTGAATCAAATCAAATGCACAAAATTTCATTTCAATTATGTTTTTTCAATTCAATTTTGACATCCCTAGACTGAGTTGGAAAGAGATTCCATATGCCTGGACACTTAATTTATATTAATATAATATGGACTAATATATACGAGTTTTTTTTTTTTTTTGCCCATTTCGCCGCCTCTACATCCACCCTAATTTCAGAGCGTGAACGTGGACGGAACTTTAGCACTGTCCTCGTATCATATGCTTTGCGCTATTTCAACGTTCTCTATTCTCCAAATTTTTGGCGGCTTCCTAACTTGAGCGCCAACGCTTGCGCACATCCAGGAAAACGACAAGAATCACCAAGGATGTAGTGAGCGAATGAAATGAACATCCCTCGTTTTCCAATTTTGTCCCCACTCTCCCCGTCTCTCTCTCTCTCTCTCCAAACTTTCGCCGCCCACGCCGACCTCGCTGCTCGTTTCTTCAGACTTTTCTACTCTCTCAAAATGCAGAGCGCGGCGTTCGCCGTCTCCGCTCCCCTCCCCTCCCTCAGGTGGCCGTCGCTCCAGAGCCGCCGTCGCCTCGGTTCCGGATTCGATCCCGGTCGCGTCTCCGCCGTCGCCAGCTCTCGCGATCTCTCCCCTCCCGATGACGCCACTTGTGGCCCCGCGGCCGTTCGTAGTTTCCCGCCCAGATGCTGGTCGTCCGGCTCTCTTCCCTCTCTCTCCTCTTCGAGGCTCAGGCCGTGGAGCGGCGTGCGCGGTTTCGGTTGCGACCGGGAGAAGAGTCGTTTCGAGGTTAGGGCGACGTCGGTCCTGAAGCTGCCGGCGGCGGCGGAGAGAAGTCGGGGAGCGTGGCGAAGACGCTGGAGCTTGGGCTGTTGTTTGGGCTCTGGTTTCTCTTCAACAGCTACTTCAACATCTATAATAAGCAGGTCCTTCTTCGTGATTTAGCTTCTTTCGTTTTTGGATCGTCGTCTAGTATTTCCATGCTTTGATATATCATGAAGGTGCTTTTTACGCTTGTCCTCGTAGTTTTGACCCTTGCTTGATATTTCTTTCGGATTCTTCTTTACTTCTTTCCGTGCTGACAGTTCTAGACTACCTTCATTTCTAAGGCAATCGTCTAATTTTTTTGACAGACCGAGCAATTGCGTGTTTCGGTACTTTGATTACTCTAGTTGTTTCCTCATCGAATTTCTGACCGTGACCGCAGTTGGTTCGTCCAATCATTGTGGAATCTTGAGTTCTGTAACATAAACAATTAAGGTTCTTCACCCAATGAAGCCGAAGGTTCACTTTAAGAACTTGATATTTTAAGTGTAATGCTTTACTCATTACGTAGATGAAAAATTCTACAAATCCCAAGCTAAATGATGCAGTTTTACAATTGGTAATGTTAACAGGTGATGGTAATTTTTCAATATTGCTTGCCTCCCAATATTACTTGAATTGTTTGAGAAAGAGAAGTCTGACAACATTACTTGCCTCCCAATATTACTTGCTACAGGTTCTAAAGGTCTACCACTACCCAGCTACCATCACTATGATACAATTTGCTGTTGGATCTGTCCTTGTTCTGTTCATGTGGACATTTAATCTCTACAAAAGGCCAAACCTCAGTCGTTCACAGGTACCTTGCCATGCAATTGCAACTCTGCAGTTTTTCCTCCTCACATTCAACCTTTTTTGTTTGTTCTCATTCCTTCTGTGACTTTCTATCAACAGCTTATGGCAATTGTTCCGCTGGCAGTGGTACACTCATTGGGTAATCTCTTCACTAACATGAGTCTTGGAAAAGTAGCTGTTTCCTTCACTCATACAATCAAGGCTACGGAGCCCTTCTTTTCGGTTATCCTATCTGCAATGTTTTCTGGAGAGGTGCGTTTTTCTTTGAGATTTAGGTCTTACCTTTCAGGCTTTCGTGATAAGATCTTCTGCTCGATGGAACACTAGCTGCTTCGGTGACAATACATTCTGCTTCTATTCATGATTCAATGTCCAGTGATGTAAATGGGGGGACCCTACTACTTTCTTGAGCATCTGTTTTGCTTCTGCCCTTCACTAATTGGCCTGATGATATCTTGAACTTGGTTCTTTCAGTGACTGGTGATGTTGGGGTCCATATGGGTCCTTTATTCTGACATCTCCTGAATTCTGCAGATGCCAACTCCCTGGGTTGTTGGTTCCCTGTTACCAATTGCTGGTGGAGTTGCATTAGCATCCATGACTGAGGCTTCTTTTAACTGGTAAGTTTTGAATGCAAATGCATTTGTCGGATTATATACAGATGAAGATGTGTTGATAAAATAATTTGGTTTTGTGTATACTGAGAACAATGAAATTCTTTTTACGGTATGATATCCTTTCCTTTTCAATGTTTGTAACCTGGTTTCCTGATTCTGAAGGGTGGGGTTTGGAGTGCAATGGCTTCAAATCTGACCAATCAATCTCGAAATGTTCTTAGCAAAAAAGTCATGGTGAAAAAAGAGGTGATCCATGCTGACTCTGTATCTTTTTGAGAATCTCTCGGTTGTAGTCTCAGTTCTGCACGTTGACATCATGCATCTGGTTGATTTAGTCAAGCACCATTTGACCAAAAATTAAAGTAATAATACCATTGTCCCGGTTTCTTCTTTGTTAGATCATCATCCACGTGCTAATGCTTCTAGATTTGCTTTTGAAGAGAAAAGAATGTCTATTTGCTGATTGTTCTATATATTTTGTATTGGCAGGAATCAATGGACAACATCACGCTCTTCTCAATTATAACAATCATGTCGTTTATTCTACTATTTCCTGCAGCGTGTTACATGGAAGGTTTCAAATTTACTCCTGGCTACTTTGAATTGGCCGTAAGTGTTCCCTCAAGAATAATAAAACTCACTACTTTGAGAGGTTATGTTTTCTTTTAAAGTGGGTCTCGGTTCATGTGTTTTATCATCTTGTGAAACAGGCAAGGAGTGGATTGAATGTTAAACAAGTATTGGTCAGGTCTTTACTCGCTGCCCTTTGCTTCCATGCTTATCAGCAGGTGAGTCTAATAGTGCTTTGTTACTCCTATAAAATATGTTGTTGAACCTAGATCTTGAATGGAATTCAAATTTGACTATTTTGATGGGCTAGATTTTTGAGATTTGAGTAACTGCTAAGCAAAGATGGTTTGAGACTCGAGATTCGGCTCTAATGGAATGCTTGAGTACGAATTTCTCAATTAATTTAAAGCAATTACGAAGTGAAGCTTTTGTTTGTCTTGCAAATATCTTGAGCTATTCTTTAATTTTTTGGCTCTTTGTTGGTTACGTTCATTTGAGCTAAAAAGGATGTACCTATTCCTTTAGGGTTTTGTTACACTGTAAGATAGCTTTTAGAAAACTCTAGATAATCTTGCTAGACTTACGGTAAGTGACAATATGTCTATCTGGGCATAAACATTGGTTGTACACGGTCTTTATAAAAAAAGGGTCTTTCCAGAATAGTGCTGTGTTTACGCAATGTTCTCTACATAGGGCCACTTCTGTCAGATAACAGATACCAGGTCTTGTGATAAAGCATCTTGGCTTGTCAGAACACATGGCTTCTGGTTGTGTATTGTGACAATATTTACATATAATAAGCATGAAAGTCCATTTAAGCCTTCCTTCCGGGAGCCCAATCTATACTCATGTTATATACGATGATGACACTGACTTCTCTGGTGGAATTATGCAGGTATCCTATATGATTTTAGAGAGAGTATCTCCGGTCACCCATTCTGTTGGTAATTGTGTGAAGAGGGTTGTAGTCATTGTCAGTTCTGTTCTTTTCTTCCGAACACCAGTTTCCCCCATCAATGCTATAGGTAATGTTGGAATTGTTTTGTCATCCTTGATTTTGCTGCTTTCATTGAAACCCGGACTTTTGTGGAGCATAAATTATTCTTTGTACTTGCATTTCTGTTTGCTGCAGGATTGAATCCACATGACTGTTGACATTGTCTTGTTCGCCGATGCAGGTACTGGCATCGCCCTCGCTGGGGTTTTCCTTTACTCCAGGGTGAAGAGGATTAAGCCGAAGCCAAAGACGGCATGAAGTCATTTTGGAAGAACCGTTGGTTTGTAGATCTGGAATTTTGATCAGCTTATCTCACAACAGCAATCAATTTGCTTGCAGGTCTGGCAGATTTGCTACTTGCTTCTACTTTGCGCGAGGTTTATTCTTTGCCAAAAACTGAATAATTGTACCCCGATTGGTTGGCAATGGCAAGGCACTTGAGTTCTCGATCTTTTTTATAGCGGCGTGGTTTGAATATCGTGCAACCCATCCATAATGAGTATTTGCCATCTGATGTCAAAGAATTCTTAGGGACAATTTGATCAATGAAGTTAATGAAATTGGTAACTTGGCGAACCAGTCAGCCGATTATTCTTTCTTTTGATCAGATAGTAATTAAGCATTTCCATTATAATTGGCATATTATACTAATCACCAAACGAACGAACCAAAAAAGGAGCTCGGTGCATTAGCAAGGGGTCCATGCAACTTCTGATTAAAGAGAAATAAATTGAAATGCTTTTTATGATTTTATTGACCACCCCACAAGGAGTTTTTTCAGGATATGCTCCTAGTAGCATATAATTCTAATCGAATGGATTTAAAATGGGTCTAGGTCTAAGAACGAATATTCCCGGATCCATGAATAAAAAGAACCGGCAATAACAATGTCATGATCACCACAACATGCCAAAGGAGAAAAGAACCATCCATTATTGTGCTAGATAAGTGCTAAGTGAGAGGGAAGCCTGATACATTTAATAAGAAGATGAGAAAAAGATGGACCGTCCTAGTCTCTGGGTGCTAAATGCCCTTTGCTCAAAAGCTTCTTAGGATTGCTTCCGTCGATCTCTGAGTGGTGAGGAAATCGTAGGGCATTTCTTCGGCACAAAGCCAAGCTTCATTGAACACCCGGACCACTTCTTGGTAAACCACTGCGTTACCTTCTGGTGTCAGGTGCAGCCCGTCGCTGTAAATGAATTAAGTGCGGGGAAAAGATTTAGAACTCGAGATTCAAAGTGTGATCCAATAATATAAATATCAGGGATGCGGATTTCAGGATAGGAAAACCTGGAACCTTTATTGAGTAAGACTAGGAAAGTTTTTGTTATACCACTTCTAGATGTTTTATGATATGACCAACCTCAGAAACTTTTTCTGCCACCCCTCAGTTCCTGCATCTTGGACCATACATCGATCGTGCGGACCCCCAGTTCGTCGGCTAACTGAACGCACTGCTGCGCGTAATTTCCAGTTACTTCATTAGTCCTTTCTGGCAACTCTCTGGCACTGTCGCCATACAACGATCTGTTTCACATTGTAAGAAGTTCGTCTACAATTATGTTATACATGGCAATCAAAACGGAGGAGATAGAAGATGATTAATCAATTTCTAAGGCCCAGATATTTGAACATCCAGATTTCAGAGAAAAATAAACCTTCACAATGTTCCTTTTTCTCATTGCAAAGGTAAATTCTTCCACAGAGGGACGACTACACATTATGTGCATGAAATCAGCAGTGGCTTCACTCAGAATGTGAAATGGTCAGAAAAGTCCTGGATCCTCATAAAATTATAGGTGAAAAAGCACAGTTGTACTTGTCAATGAAATTTCGACGAATTTTGAGCATAAGGAACGTAAAGATGCAACTAAGATTCCACAGAATGAAAAGCAAAGTGTCATGCTATATCATATTATGCCAGAACGAATTATTATATTGCAACAGAGGAGAAGCGCATACCTAGCATAGTCATTACGTCCTTCCTCATCAACTGGTGGTGGGTAATAAGCACAATAACATTTGTGGGGAACATTTCTGAGATGGAAAAAAAGAGAGTTAACTTGTGGCTTCCAATACTAAGACAGGCAAAAACATCTGCAGAGCATGGCCTGTGTATATCACAAAGTTCAAATCTTTCCGTGTAAGGTTGTAGAATGACTGTTTTGAGGTTTGACTAGAAATTACCGAACCAAGCACGAGATCGTCAGTTCATCATCGGTGACAAAAGTGTGAATCACGTATCCCCAATGAGGATCACAGCTAAGATGCAAAAATTCTAGATATGGCACTAAGATGTAACATGGAGAACTTACATGGAGAACTTACAATGACATTTCTACTTTTAACAGCTCGACTAAATCAATGTGATCTGAACCTTGAGGTGATGAACAATCTTCTTGAGGTTCTCCCTGTATTCATCGATAGGCACATGTTGACGTTCACTCGATCTTCCTGAAAGAGCTGCATCATTAGCCCCGAAGAATATTGTGGTGGCTACTGGAGGCTTTGAAGCGTCCTACAAAGTCAGTCACAAGAAATATATATGTCCAGGTTATGTTTGACGAGTGAAAATGAAAAATACAACTCTAGACATCTGAACTCTTTGATATGAATATCTAACATGATGTACATGCCATCTTCCGAGGTTGCAGCTTTCAGCTGCAGTCTGGCAAACCATGAGGTGAACTGGCCCCATGGTCTAGTCTCAAGGTACAAAATGTTGAAACTTGTTTTTGACCCACAAGATTGATCTTTTGAAAGAGTTGACATGTTCACATTGTTCCAAAGTAAGAATTAACCCGTTCAAATCCTCTTGGCCTCACATTGGCCCATCCCATTCAAGTCATTTCCCATGCTTAGAATGCCAGCCCTCCAAGAGAGCAATCCATCTGACGCAGTTTTTCCCCTCTAATGGTCATTTCTATAGACGAGAGCTAAAGAAGATGCCCTTCTCCATGAATTGCAAGGCCCAATCTAACTAGCAACTAACTTAAAAATCCCCCATACGTGTAATGCCATTGACAAACAATGGAACTTCCCTATTCCTACCTGTAGCAACAGAACATGACTGTCTTTTATGACCTCTTTCCTGTTTTATATGATACCGGCAGTAAGATAAAAGAATGTATGGAGAAGCTTGTACTTCCGATCCATGTACTAATTCCCCTGAGGTATTGAAGCAAAACCACCACTTCTAAGCAACACAATCAACGTCCCCATTGACTTTATGGCCAAAATCTGGCTTACTAACTAGGTAACCATCATTCAACCAAAAAAAAACTAGCTAACTATCCTCCGGCGGCCTGCAATTACCGTAGCAGATAGCAAAAACTTTACCTCCCCATCTAGCACCCTTTCATCTTTCGTCCTAAAACCCCTTGTTCACATTTTTCCACTCCCCTTTGGAATGCTAAGGACTGTTATCTTCTCAACAGCCTTAGCATGATCTACTATATATCCCAAACAAAATTTGTCCAATTGGAATCGTCCATCTTGTAACGTCTATCATGCAATCGACAACTAAACAAACATTAGAGCGAGAATCAAGAATCTGCCAATGGTTCAAGAAGCACGGTAGAGAATTCACCCAGAAAGGAACGAGTCATGTTCACAGAGAAGGGGAAGAATCACACACACCAGAGGAAAATGTGGTGCAACAGGAAGAGAGCCCATCGGGTGTTGTATCCGCCGTATCCCGGAGAACCACATCAGCCTGCATAGCCACCAAGAAGAACAAATCACACTAAAATCGACCACATCCACCCTCTCCGGCCACCCCCCCCACAAAATCAACAAACAACGAAAAAAGCAAAAGAAAAAAAACAACACACACCATTGATGAATGTCAATCGAAGAATGTGCGAAACCTTGCGAGAGTAAGGTCGGCGAGAGCAGCACCCCATCAGCCTGGCCGGAAAGATTGCTGTGTTATTGAATCCCCGAACAAGAAGAAAATCGCTGGTTCATTCTACTCTGCTCTGCTTCACACATGGTGGAGAGACAGAGAGGAGAGAGAGAGAGAGGAGCAGAGGGAAGGGCAATGAGTATTGCGTGGAACGACGCCGTACCAACCGCTCCCATTATATCACCGCAGCTGACAAAAGATGTTCTGACCAAAAAAAAAACAAAACAAACAAAAGATGGAGAAGAATAAGGGAGAAAATAAAGGCTCTCTTCTGGTTCATTTAATCTCCCCCTCCCCTCCCCCCCCAATTAATAAAATTAAATTATTATACATTAATAAAATTATAATTTAGTGATTACTTTAATCTATATAATAATTTTATGAAAAATAATTTTCAAAAAATTTATATTTGACAGAAACAAGCGAAGCTCATAACTCTTCCGTTTTCTGTCACAGTGTATAAAATCGCACGCCTGGCTTCCAATTCCAATTTACGGAATTGGACCTCAGCCCTTGTAAGTTGCAGAGTTCTAGTTGCTATTTTTAAAATCGCCGGTTCCGAGCTAGTGTCGAGCCGGTTTGGTTCAAAAGCGAAGAACCTTCGGTTTTGATTATGATTTTTGGAGTTTAAAGATTAAGTTGTAATGCATTTGTACTAAAATTATAATTAAATTATCAAATAATGAATTATAAAATAAAAATAAAATAATAATTTATGAAATAATGAATTATGAAATCGAATGTGTATCAAATTGCAAATTGTATCAAATGTTGGGAAGAAAAAGAAGGAGAGGGAGGGGCTTGAACTTAATGAATTATCTTAAGCACATCAATCGTTTTGGGGATAAAAAGAATCAAGCATGTAGTTCTCTTGCCTTTGATAATTTCATACTGCCTCATCCTTAATCATCGCTAACCATTCCCAGACCGAGTCTGGTGGTATTCTGCCAGTAAAGTGAATTCCGGCTCATTAGTGCGATCACATCTCGTGTTATTTATATTGAGCTTTGTTCAATCATCAACAGAACTCAAGCTTTCATTAAATTAGGAGGTAATCTTGAATGTCGTTCGTCAAAATAGAAGCTCCACTCTAAATATTGTTTTACCGTAACTGTCGAATAAGGGCGGTTGCTAAAATTTATTTTGCAATTAGATGTAATAATTGGGGTATTGGATGAAATGCCCTTCCACCGATCCAATATTATAAAGTCGTAGGCTGCCTTTAGATGTATCAAATTTTAAAAAAAATGGTTTTAAATTAGCTCTCTATTTAAGAATTACTTTGTATACTCTCTTTTGCGTTTTTGCCTAGCAACAGAAGTTGGTTACCCGTCTACTAAGAGTCAGTTAGATTGAAGAAGATCCACTACTACCTAGATTTATTGCACTACAAAATTCCATATATAATTTTATTATT
>JAGVVM010007484.1:0-20845 GCA_019149425.1 Psidium friedrichsthalianum
AGGTTGTTATCCTCGACAAACAATAATTAAACTTTATCATAGTCAATAGGCTAAATGCCACACTCACAAAAGAACATTAACCCCGTGAATAGCACTACCATCCACCGTCCATATTTACATAACAGTAACACAGCGCCCACATTAAAACACACTGACAATCACCAAATCTCCTTGTCCAACCATAGTCAAAATGATCCATTTCCAAAAGTCTTCAGGTGGGAACCGGTCCGAGGTGAGGCAACAAGTAGCAAAATTATGACCCATTTCAACAATACAAGGGACAGACTGTAGGATTGCAGTCAATACGCCAGGACAAAAGATCACGCTAGAAAAGTACTATGGGACAATTAAAATCCACTTCAATCCTTTATCCGCACCAATACGATTCCAAACGCTAACGAGAGCCGAATCGCCACTAGCATAAACGGCCAACACTGAGAGGACAAAGTGAAAGAAGCTGTGAGCCCGCCACTATCCAATTTTCTTGTAGTGATTGTGAACGGAATCTTTCATTGCATTAGCGCTACGTTAAGTGATACGCTAAGACACAACACTCAAGCGGGGGCGGTGACGGCCGCCAAAGATGAGCACGAGAAGCCATACTCGCAAATCGCGAACGAACCAAACAACAACCATGGAATGAGCACTCTTCCTTTAAAAAAAGACTCGTGGATCGCCTGTACTAACCCAAGGCGCGATCATTCTGCACTCCTGGTCACTAAGTTAAAACAAGCCCATAAGCGAAAACCACTCTCGTAATCAGCATGAGACATTGACACACAGAAGGCGCTACACAGACAGCAGCAGAATAGTATCCTTGCAATCCATTTTCTCGCTGTGCCATCTTTACGCACAATTCCACGTTGTTTTTGTCAACAATCGATCTTCGAGTGTCCTTAACAGTGCGTCCAACACTTTTGTGAACGCAAGGGACCTCGCTACTCTTTTCTTTCTCTTCCTTCAGAAAACACTAAACCGCCAGCTCATACATGTTAGGGGCTGCGTCATGTGGCCCGGGTCGATGGCCGGGTCTCATGAACAGGCCGCGAACCCGCCACGAACATCTCAACAAGTACCCGAGCTGGCCCACGGCCACCGACCCCGGCCCGATGCCCCGAAATTCTCATTTGCCCATGTATTCAGGGCCGGATCGGGCGGCCGTTTTCATGAATTATTCACTACCGACCTATCCATGAACACTAACGTTATCATAGAATTACTCTGTGCGGATCAGACAACGTATTGGGAAACCGCGTCAGCTAATGTTATGTGTGACTTAAAGAAACTTCCTCGTGTACATGAAACATATAGAAACTAAATGCTTATTCGTGCACTTTCTGAATGATCGTCGCCGACGATTTGACATTGAAAGTAAGGGTAGGATGCATAATGCATATACATAATGGGCCAACATGAAAAGGACCATAACCATTTTCCAAAAACAATCCAAACGACACGATAAAAAGACCAACAATGTCACCACAGACAGAAATTCCGGTAATGAGACACATTGTAATCACACTTCACAACTCTTTGTCCAACAGCACAAGACAACCCTGACATGCATCATCATACATGCCAACACAAGTCCTCTCAACACCAACCTCCAGACAAAAGTTAATGTACAATCACACCAAAAACCAAAAGCCAAAGAATACCTCACTATCAAACCAAACTAATCAACACTACTTTTTACACATTGAAATGTACAGAGCGACAACTAGAAACAACAACATCTATTCGACAGCAGAGGCCACAATCACATCTTCCTCAAGAGCATATTTTTTCCTTCCCACTTTCAGATCTCTGCGGGAATTCAGAGATCATCATCTATGTTCCTTTGGGCGACCTGTTTGAGCAGCGAACAATTGGGACCTGTCGGTGCTTGCGATTGGATTACTCTACCCTCGAGACACCACTTGACGCCCTTGAATCTCCACACTTTTTAGTGAAATCACCCAGAGAAGTATTCATCTGAAAACGATCTCTAGTTGCAGTGTACACTGCGAAATTTCAACCCTACGCAACGCACAAAATCAGCCAAGCAAATACTTACCAACCAACAGGTATTCTATACATAAAATATGTCTGGCAATAACTGCTTCCGCGCCTCAGTATTGTACAGACAACGTGAAGCAGAGTCCTATCAAGTTACTAACCGATATAAATCCTGCCTACTAAACTCTAAACACAATCATACTCATGTACATGTACAACGCTTTCGCAATTAGCATGTCATCTACAAGTATAACATCCGACACATGCTGAGGGGGGCAACACCAAACCTAAGACATTGATTACTGAACTTACCGACAATGGTAAACAAACCATCTCAACAGACAATCACATAAAGCGACACTTTGTGACACATTGCAGCAAACAAGGGAAAAAAAGCATACTGTTGTCCAAAAATATATTGTGAGACAGGACTCCCCACCATACCGTTTCCTTGCTACATTCTTATCTGAGCTACCAGCCCTCCCCATACATGGGAACTATAGTCACTTCATCACACACACGCATCGATGTCAAGTTTGGTGTGCGATACATGCCGTAGTTGCGTAACTCTGGCATTAACTATATGATGAACATGAGCAACTAAGTATCCATCTGGAACATATCGACAGAATATAACTATTCTACACACTAAAATGTTTTTTACCCTGACTCAACACTTTTCGCTGAGTTCTTCCTAAGTCCTCCTCAATCGAAATACAAGAAAGTGGCGCGCTTCGTACCCCAATCTTGAGCACATATAAGAGCCTCAACCATGCTAGGAGGTCAAAGGAGCTACCGAAAACACATCACAGCACACGACCTCCCCGTGCTAAATGCGGCCTCTGATGCTACAGTTGAGACAGGGCACGGCGCCAAAACAACTATCTCCTGCGCAATTCGAAAGAAGAGGATTACGGATATCTCGAATAATTTCCTTTTCAACCAACTCTAAACTATCAAAGGTCAGCGCATATAGAAAACCGTTCACATCTTTCCTACCAAAATATAGGTCCAAGTTTCAGATTTTTTCTTCCAAATATTCTTGTCCGGTTTGGCTGAGACTACTTTGCAGTCATAAAATCAGCATCACACACGGGAGACGTTGACGTGCTTTACCATCCTTGTGGCTCTTTTGCCGTCGTAGATGCTTTGAGTGGCAAAACACCGTGCGTGCGTATTGCTCGACACAATGACAGTCAGAGACATTTGAATCCTACTTCTCGCTACAGTTGTTCGCTCCTTACTTTCATAACACCCATCATTAATCATCCACTTCACATAATCCCCCACTTATAGTCGCTGGGTCAAGTATAACAAGCAATAAATAACGTGAGATTGATGTTGTTCACATTGCCCAAACTACTTATTGCAACTTGAATACACATTCATCTTCTTAGACCATTTCCTGTCAAACTTGGGTCCTCATTCTGACAATACATTGTCAATATTCCATGGATACCCATACACGTTCTTCCCCATATACAATTACTAGTGACATAAGAAGCAACCCCGAAACACTTTACAAGACAAGTCCGTATCATAGAATAACACTTCAAGAAAGGAAGAAAAGTTACGGCATACTCCCATCATCACTAGTGGGCAATCCTTTTACCTTGGAAAGCTCTTGATCAAATTTGTGAATCTCGAAATGTCAATGATCAGCCAAAAGTAAAGCCTTCTTTAGAACAACTTTCAGACAGACTGCTTCATAGCATCGTATACGTCAATCCAACGAGCGTATCCACATCCAAACATACACAAGACTCTTGGACTCCACTATTCTCACAACTCAATTGCAATCCTTAAAAACGTCTTAATCTCCCAGGTGCAGAAGACTCACATAACACGCACACAGCCGAACGTATTCTAACGATGGAATCATTCATGTCTTATCAACCCACTTCTCACAATCAAACTCAATATATGAATCACACACACACTCATGTGAGAGTAACTCACATCTCAAGACAACACAGTAGAGTTCCAAGAGCTAAGTTGTTTTTTTTAAATGTTCAATTCCTAGTCATTTGGGCTCGACATTGTCCACGGGTGATAGAAAATACACATTTTGGATAGCCCCACATCAATCAAGCAATTCTCAATCGATTTTCCTATAATCTTGGCAGAATGGACCCGAGATTTGACACAAAAATTTAATATTTTCTTTGCAACTTCCAATCAGCATCGATGAAATGAGCAGTAGAGACACATACATAACTCAGATTCTGACATGACGTCCATCGTTGTCGTGTCGTCCTAAACAACTCTTGGAGATGTCCTCGGAGAAATATTTCCTCAATTTACTTTTTTCTTCCAAGTACAACTTGTAACAGTCATGTCTCAATGTGTTACGACTCGGGATTACAAACTTTGGCTGGAGTCTATGCAAAAATATCTGAAATGCCTCGTTTTCTATGACTTGAAAGGGCACTCACCAATAATAAACATCGTCGCTAGGTCCCTTCGACTAACATCTTGGTCAAATTTCCAAGGGCCAGATGAACTACCAACCCTACCAAATTGACCCAACGCACTTCTTTGCCTTTTATCAACATTTGCATATGGGTATTCCTTACATCTTGACAAGTGACGATGCATCGAATTGGTCCCCTGACTACTAGCACAACCTATCTCAGCCCCACAATATAAACATTCAGCCTTTTCTTTATCAAGAATCTGTTTGAAGTGTTTCCCACACTGTAGATCTCCTCTTTTTTTCTGTGGTACTCGAGAGCACTCGTTTCATCCATCTAACAATTAAACATTCAACATTAATTACTAATAGCTCTCAAGTCACAAAACTGCCTTTCAAAAAAAACTGAAATGCATTTGGCCAAGATAGATACTTCTGCATTTTAGAGCTCGGATTGGAGAAGTTTGCTTAGCCTAACCTGAAAGCGTTTGCAAGCTCGCTTACTTCAGGGGTCAAGCTTGACACCCTCTGTGGAAAGAATTGGCTGCTTTCTCATAAAATCTCTGCAGTAGATTTCCCAATCATATATAGGTAAATATATGCACAAACATGAAAGCCATGATGGACTAATGGACTAGAGAATAAGAGAACACATGCCTATAAAAGACTCAAAGCCATTTGTCCATAGTTCCAAATTATCTACTGCTTATAATAGGCTAATCTCATGGCAAAAAAAGCCAAAAAGGATATCTTCTTACCTGTTGCTGTTCAGAAGCATCCACAAGAAAATAAACTGAGCCAAATCCACTAGCCATAAGTTTTTCTCATAAAGAGTCCTGTTCACCAATAACTGTAATAACATATCATCAAAAGTATCATTAGTATAATCTCAACTAACGTAACAGTTAAAAAAGCATGCTTCTGTGGTCAAATCATCCACAATAAAAAGTAAGTTATATTTGCTTACTTGATACCTATCTCGTGTCTGCTGTATAACCCAGCACTGCGCACGAATCAGAAATATAACAAGGGCACTAATGGCAATTGCATCAAGAAATATGCTGACCTACATTAGTTTTAGTGCGAAAAAATTGAGTATTCTGCAAAGGAGATGTTAAAGTAAAAAATTGAAAAATTCTGAAATAATCATCATAGAGAAAAAAGTTCAATCTAGAAGCGACATTGACATAATTTTGAAATAAAGAACTCAGAAATTTAAGGTTTTAACCGCTTAAGAAGTAGGTAACGTAATACCATCTTCCTTGAATCCTCTTGTTCCCTTTTAGTCCCCTAATCTTCTTTTGTTTTCTTTGCTCCACTATACCACATAGCGCAAAGCTAAGCCAGTCAAGATTTTCAAGAATAGGCTGAAGCTCCTTTAATACTTTGTGTTGGTTTTGATTTAACATAATATTTCTTGCTGCTATTTACTATGTATCATGATCAACAAAGAAGAATTTTACCCACAAGGAGTTCAAAAGTATTTTCAGGAAACAGTAAGCTAGGAAAATATATAACTAGGGATGATTCTGACATTTTAAGGAGAAACAGGAAACCAGGACTGACCTTCACTCCTTCATCTCCAATTGGATTTCCAGATAGATCAAGAGTCTTTAAAACAACATTTGATTGAAGAACACCATCAAAGGCCTTCATTCCAGCAGCTGTAATTCCATTGGCAGCAAAACTTACTTCCTCTGCAGTCTGATAAAATACAGGGTGATATCATGTTCCAGAGCATATTATAGGCACATTCAACTCCTTACCCAAGAGTCAATTTACATTAAGGCTCAGGACCTTCTCAATGTAGAAGATACATTGACATCCTCAATTAACTCTGTTGGAGGTCATCATCTTATTTTTTTTTTTGAAGGATCCTATCCAACTGCATCAGAGAATAACTACCATGCAACTTGGAATTTTATAATTGGGGTAAGTTTGTCTATTTTTCCATCCAAAAAAAAAAAACTACTCTCACTATCCATCCACTAGACATTTCCTAGGAGATGTTTGACTCTAAGGAGTTAAATTAGGTGAAGATGCCAATTTATCCCCTGTGAGAGTCATAATTAAGATGCATATAGGCCATGGTTAACATTAACACCAAAGTTGTTAACTCTCATCATAACATCTGAAGGATATACTAGTTGCTTACTCAAATTACCTGATTGTAACCCAAGCTCTCTGCCAAGAAAAATAATCCTTCATCTCCAAAGTTACGACCTGACCAAGCAAGTTTAATCACAAAAAATGGTTATTACACGTTCAAAATATGATAAAAAGCAAAGGTGGATGATGTGGAGCCAGTTCTAAAAAAAATCAACATAAACATGAAGAAAAAGGAAAAATAGGGGGAAATCTGAAGACTATAAGAAATCTACCAGTTCGCAGTAAGTCAATATCCAGAAATAACACTTCAGTTGAGTGATTGAAAGCACTCAAGTTCTTCATAGATACGTAGATCTTTAACAGAGTTACTTTAAAGTTCATAAATTATCATGCAATAGGTTATCGGCAATCGAAAATCTCATTAGTAATTGTTATAATCTATGCCCATAGCTACAAAACAGTCCAACCTTGAGAAATGTAGCACTTAAAAAGTTGATCAGTTTTTTTGCTTCCCTTATTTCCAAGATGGACAGCGTCCTTATCCACTATTCATTAAGTTCTGAAGCATAAACATCATTTCTTATCCATATGAACTCTGATACCAGTTGATTCATGAACTTCTATTCTTCCAACGAATTTCATCCATTCCATCCCAAACCCAAACTAGAACTTCAGTGCCATCTTATATATTATATGCACATCTCTCACACTTTATGTCATCCCCAGCAAGGCCTCCTGGACTCTTCTACATGAAAAGCTGGTTTCAATTCATGATGCAATGGCATCTTTGATACTCAAACTCTCGAGGTGACTTAAAAAGAGAAATTGCTAAGGATAATGCAATTTAAGAAGTACACCGCTCTCATACATAGTAGAAAAGCATCAGCTCAAGACTTTAGTTGGAGAAGAAAACGTATAAAATCCAATCTACCATTTTAATAGAAGACTACCGGGTGCCCAAAATATAGTGTGCAGGTTCTATCCTATGTGCAACGTCGTATCTTCTGGAAGGAGGATTCTCAAAAACAGGCGAAGAATTGTGCAAAGGCAGATATTTCGTACGGTGAGGATACTATATCTTCAAATGAATGAACCCTAAACCGCAAATCAGTCATAAACCCGCCAAAACCCTTGAACTATACAGATGGATGAACAACTTTGACCTCGCATCACTCGAGAAAGATTCCGATCCAGCGGAATTACGACACAATAAGATCAAATCGAACGCGAGAAGCAAGAGAACATCTGCAAAAGAGAAACACGAAAATGGGAATCAACAGCTTGCGAAAGATTACCTTGCTCTAGCTGGGGAGGAAGCTCGGTCGGTTGGGATTTGACGATGAGAGAGATCGGCCGTGGAGGAAGCTCGGTCGGTCGGGATTTGAAGATTTCGAGATATGGTCGGCCAATGCTGTGAAAGGTTACTTTGCTCTGGTTGAGGAGGAAGCAGAACAACTGAAAGTCTGAAACCTACGTACAAATTTTCGGGCCGCGTGAGATGGGGTTTTGGGCCTAGATGGTACTGATTGAAGCCAACTTTTATTTTTGGGCCTTTAGCAGTACCGGTACTGTACTAAACAGTACCAAGACCCGGCCCGAAAATTTACTAAATTTTCGGGCCGGGCCGGGCCGGGCCGGGTCGGGCCGGCGCGGGCCATTTTGACACCCCTACCAGTTCGGATTAACACTGATTATTAAAGCCACGCTACTGCTGAGTTGCTGCGAAGCACCGACACTCTCTAGGGGTCAACGTGTCGTGTCCGACACTCTCCGATACTCTCTCGACACTCTCCAACATGCGATTGACTTGTGATTGGTGCTCCAGATAAGTCAGCAATACACGAATCTAATATCTCGACAAATCATTTTGAGGGGGTTTTTTCCAAAATATGTTTTTTAAAAAAATTACCAAAATAGGGCCAAAATTTTTTCATTTACCAAAAAAAGGCTCCGCGTGGCATTCAAAATGCTACATGGGCCTTGTACAACACTTAGAGTGCCGCGCTGGACTTGTGCAGCAATTGGGCTATCGCACTGGCCCACGTGGCACCCCAATTGCCACACGGGCCCATATGTGGCTGCCGCTTTTCTAAAAAATATATTTCATTTTTACGTATTTTTAACTATTTTATATTTATAACATTTATATTATATAACTTTGTAAATATAATTTTTGAAGAATTATAATTACAAATTTATATAAATATAAAATAATTAAAACATGAAAAAATGAAATTAAAAATAAATTAATTATTTACATACTAATAAATTTTTATTAATTATTTACAAACTAATAAATTAATTACATATTTTTTTTTATAAAAAGGCCTCAATCACATATGGGCCCATGCGGCATTTTGAGTCCGTTGTGAAGCCCATGCGGCATTTTGAATGTCGTGAGGACCCCTTTTTGGTAAATAAAACAAATTTGGCCCTAATTGGTAATTTTTTTAAACCTATTTTGGAAAAAAAAAACCTTCATTTTGATACACACGGGTCAATTTTAAGCATTTTCCATAAATTAATAATCAAAATATAAATTTATCAAAATATATGTATTTAAGTCATATGCCAAACCATCCCAAAATTAATATATTCAACCAGCAAAAAAAAAAAAAACTAATCGTCGTATAATAGAAAAAGGAAAAAAAACTCACTGCTGATATTATTTATCATCTATATATAAAATATACACTTCACATATAACATGTCTCAACGCGTTGGAATTCTCTATTTTTTTTAGAATGATATGTTAACGTGTCGTGTCGTATCGTATCGTGTCCTGTCGTGTCTTGTCCCGTGTTGCGTGTCAATTTTGGTACCACCTAGCTGAGGTGAGGGCAAGACAGGGAAGTTCCAGAAAGGATGTCGAAGTGATTCTTCAATTTTGTGTCGTTTCTGATGGAAAACGACCAAGCTGCCAATATGTTCACACGGACCGATGGTGTCCGGCATCAGAATTCCCGGGCTAGCGAAGCTGAGGCCTCTCGAAGAGAAAGAAGCAGCCGCGGGCGGTTGGGTTTCCGAACACGGTTCCATTGAGCATCATGTTAGCAGCGGGACTTTTGGTTGCATCGATATATCTTTCGATCTTTATACCGTGACGCAACCGACATGAGATCCAGGAAGGCCATAAAACCTCCGCCAAGATACTGCATCTCGTGTCAGTTACGGCTCTGGCATAAAGATCAAAGGGTATATCACCCAGCATTGGAACTCACCGCTCTCTGATTGAGCCTGAGATGACTGGACATCGGCAAGAGAGAGCTTGACACTCGAAACAACAGAGCAGTTAGACAGAGGAGATGAACGAAAGCCATAGGTTTCGAAAAACTAATGGAAATGGGGGGTTTCGTGTTTTGCTAACCAACATGTAGCGTCCATTTATGTTGAAGCAATGCTGGATAGAGATGAGATACGGCTAGTCTGTGGAAATCGTAGTGGAATAGTAAAACAGAGCAATGACGTTCAATCTGGAGCTTAATCTTGTCTCACTGCTGAGAAGAAGGCATCACTATCTAACATCAACAGCAACAGATAACTTCGCATGGCCTTTAATCTTGTTTATTGCGAGTCAAATTCCAATCTGGAGTAATGTGAGTCCTTAATCTTCTTCAATGTCTCATTGGGCTCGAGTCTCCCGTAGACGTACGAGACAAATAATGTGGATCATTAGTACCCAAATGGCTGAGTAGACATCTACTTTTGGTGCAGAATAGAAACAATACTGTACTTGTCTTATAACATACCAAGGAGGAGTAGTACCGCACGAAAACCATTTCCTTCAATTTTGACACAAAAAAATGGAAATTAGATAAACACTTGGTAAGACAAAAGTACATGCCAACAAGCTAATTATCACTATATTTCTGCTCACAACAGAGTACTGCTTCTTAGTTGAACTAAACCGAAATTAGACTCCTAACAGAGTACTTCTTGGAATCCCACCGGCTCTTTTCACCTCTTTCGCTTTTTCAAAGGGGCAGACCAACCCTTGTTCACACAAGACAATCTTACCATTTACTTGACTAATTTTTAAATGTGCCGGGACACAGTATATGGACCTTGGATACACGAGGGGAACTAAAGTTGAAGAGAACGAAGGTTGGACCAACCCTCTGTATTCCGCTCCATTCTGAGTTTTACCTTGGCGACAGGAACATGGCCAGCACAGTAGCTGGCGCAAACTGTGCAGCCAGCCAATACGCTCAGGATGGCTGATGGCACGGCACCTAGGCATGGCTCCATATGCTCACCTGGCCATCTGTAAAGTGTGCTTTATAGAACTTTGTTTTACGTCTGACATTCTGGCCTGAGATGATGCTGCCCTCGCAGACAGACAGCGTCAACATAATCTCCATCTCACTCGGCGGATTCACTCTCATCCATTTCATATGGACGGTGTTGCAGTAGCTACCTTTGTAGCCGCCTTGGCGACAGAGTTCCTGTCAATGGTGCTCAAAACGACGGTGAGAATCCATGGAGCCACCTTCGATAGCAAGCCTAAGAAATGGTCGGAATTCCAGGCGGAGCTGTCTTCTCTAAACTGACGGTCGCCCTTGACATTCCAGTTGATTTGTGCAGAGAACAGATCCAGGCCAGATAGATGTCTATTATCGAATTGCCCGGACAACAGTTTTGGAATTCCTGAGGCCTCTTCACCATTGGATGAAATCCCTATACGACGAAGTAATATGCAAAGTCAGAGATATCCACAATAACAAAAGTAAATTGCAGAAGACAAAGCCATGTCTCACTGCGGACTACGGAGATTGCTCTCTGAATGGCTGCAAAGGTGGCCGCTACTGCAACACCGTCCATACGAGAAGGATGGGAGTAAAAGCCGCTGAGTGAATTCGAGATTATGCTGGCGCAGTCTGCGAGGGCAGCATCAACTCCAGCGAGAATGTCGGACGTGAAACAAAGTTCTGTAGAGCTAGATGGCCAGGTGAGCACATGAAGCCATGCCTAGTGCCGTGCCTTCAGCCATCCCGAGTGTATTGGCTGGCTATCTGCACAGATGCGCCAGCTACCGTGCTGGCGTGTTAGCGTTGCCAAGGTAAAACTCGGGAATGGAGTCGCACACGAAGGTTGGACCAACGTTCGCTCTCTTCAACTTTACAGCCCATTGTGTATCTGAAGTCCATATACTATGTCCCCGGGACATTTAAGAATCAGCTGAGCGGATTGCAACCCAATGCTCTCGCGATTGAGTCAGAGATGACTGGCCATTGGCAAGGAGAACTAGAAAATGGAAAACAGAGCAGTTAGACTTTGATAGAGGAGATGAATGAAATCCATCGGTCTTAAGTATTGGAAATGGAGGTGGTTTGCGTTTAGCAACTAAGGGGGGCGTCCATTTATATAGAAGTTGGATAGAGATACGGCTAGCTTCATGCAGAACTCAAAAGAGAGAAGCTCTCTCTCCCTTTCTTCATGCCCATCACCACCCATCATTTTTTCTTCCCTTTTGTTCCTTTCAGTAATGGAGATCGTTTTCCTACTTGTAGCTTCTGAGCCTCTCTCATAAGCATTTCACCATCACGTACGCCTTAAATGGAGATATGGCCAGCTTGGTGCCTTTAGATGCCTTCAAGATTTATATCCCCTTTAGGCTTTCAAGATTCCTTGTGGAAAATTAAAAAAGTTTCAATGGTCTGGGTATGGTCCCGCGAACGGATTGAGAGTAAGAAGAAAACGACGGGGGAGAAGAGAGAATAGGAAGATAGGCTTTATACTGGAAAATATAATTATCCTCCGCCTCGCTCGAGGCTTGCCGGCCTATGCGAGCTTGGGCTCGCCGGCAGTCATCATGGCCAGCGTGCTTCAGGCTCCCCAGCCTGGCCGAGCTTGAGCTCGCCGGCTGTGTGAGCCAGAGATCGTCTGGGATCTGGTGAGCTCAAGGCCCTCCCTCCGACCACCGCCATGGCCACAGCCCGGCCTAGAAGAAGGAAAAAAAGAAGAAAAAGTATAAAAAAAATCGAAATTTTTAAAAAATTGATTGAATAGAAAAGTAATATGGATGAGTGAAGGGAGGACAGACAAGGGAAAATGTTAGTTAAAATTCGGGTACAGAGTCATGTTAATTTAAGACAGACAAAATTTGAAGGCCACTGATTTTCTCTGTTTGTTTTCTGTTTTCTCCTTAAATCTTGAAACAGTGGGTAATTACCAACATGAACTCTAAAGTGGATCAAGTTTCAAGATACTTCAGAGAGATTTTTATTAATGATTAATCTTAGATACTACTTCGGATGTTTATTAATGAATCAATCATGGAAGAAAAAGGAGAAAAAAATAGAAGATCATCAGGTCCCTTGAGTTAGGTCTGCAGCCCATTAGAACTTAAAGCTGGTCAGATGCCACGAGGGTTGATAATGGCATGTGAACTGCCATTTGCCAAAATAAAAGCTTAACGTAAGCTGCGTGAGCGACAAGTTCATTTCTCAAAACCGTATTATGCACACGCTAAGTGCGCACCAAATCACTAGGAAATATCGTCGAGAACTGATTGTCGGGTTAGGAAGGTAGCTGGTTGTTGAGAGAATGAAAGACTAACCTCTCTAATTTTTCGAGTTGTCATTCATTGAGGCTCTAAACCCTACCTACATAAATTAATGGTATTTCACCATTTGACAAAATATCCCCTCGCTAAAGTCTTAACACACCCATGTAGTTTCTTTAATTAGAAAAGGAGGAATCACCCGTGGAAAAGTACTTTTAAGTTTTCAATCTTCGATTTGTTCTTTCCTTGAAAGGACATGAATTTCATTCATTGTGACTCTAACCCTAACTAGATAAAGTAACGGTATTTTACCATTTGGGAAGATAATTCCCTCGCTAAAGTCTTAACACACCTACGCGTTGTTGTTTAATTTGGGAAGGATGAATCGCGGGTGAAAAAGTACTTTCGAGTTTTCGATCTTTGATTTGTTCTTTTCTTGAAACGACTTGTATTTCCTTCATTGTGACTCCTATCCCTAACTAGATAAATTAATGGTATTTCACCGTTTGCGAAAGTGTCCTCTCACCAAAGTCTTAACACACCCATGTGGTGTTCTTTAATTAGGCAAGGAGGAATCACGGGGTGGAAAAGAATTACTTTTCGAATTTTCGATCTTTGATTTGTTTTTTTCTTGAAACGACTTGTATTTCATTCATTGTGACTCCTATCCCTAACTAGATAAATTAATGGTATTTCACCATTTGGGAAAGTATCCTCTCACCAAAGTTTTAACACCCATGTGGTGTTCTTTAATTAGGGAAGGAGGAATCAAGGGGCGGAAAAGAAATAATTTTTGAATTTTCGATCTTTGATTTGTTCTTTTCTTGAGCATGTTGCAATTAACAAAAGTGGACGTATGACATGCTAGAATTGATAATAGAAATAAGTTGTCTTGTGCTAATCGATTAAAAAAAGTTATGTATTTGAATTGAAGGATATTCCAAACCAATCGATATCATTGCAATAGATAATAGAAATAGTAAATGATTGTGTCCACATTGTATATGCCAGAAAAATTGAGGGGTATGTCCATGATTTTGCCCCCTTTGTATGGAATCCTTTTGATATTTATGGCAAAGGAGTGACATGCCGAAAATGCCCAAATATAGGATTATACATTGCATAAATGTGCAATTTCTGGTATTGCCTAGTGCGTGAAGAGATCCCTAAGCCAATTTTTATTTATTTCGAGAATAGGCAAAAATAAAGGAAAAAAATTCATGTAGAAGCATTTATTAATAGGGAGCAAATAAATTTGAGAGATTAGCAACGATAGCGAACTTTCTTAGCCAAAATGCAATGTTATTGGAAAATACTAGCAACAATTTCGTGCGACAATACGAAGAAGCACTTTGAACTGAGAGGTCTAATAATTGTTAACGAATGTGTTGACTAAGCAAATCTTTCCATTAAATAATAATTATTACAAAATTCCGCAAACCATGAGCTAACCGAAAGCTAGAAATTCAATAACTCCTTGGAATGATTCTTCATGTTTACTAAGAGTAAAAATTGAGGATTGCTCCAATGTTTGAAAATTTGGGAGATCCCCGTCCAATCAAGCTAGGTTATGGAATGGTCGTTAGAAACCGCATTGGATATAACTAAAGAAAAAGAAATAAGGAAAAATTTCAAGTAAAGGCCCCAAGTGCTTTCATTTTCTCAAATAAGAGCCTGAAGTGAACATTGTTTCAAATAAGACCATGAAGTGTTTTCATTGTGTCAAATAAGGGCATAAAGGGCACATTATTTCGAATAAGAGCTTGAATTGACTATATTAATCTAAAAAAAGGGGCTTGAGTCACTTTAGTCAAGTGCATTTGGTCATTTACTGTATGTTTTTTCCTTTTTCTATTTTTTAAGAGATTTTAAAAAGTTTAAAAAAAAAGGTGGTGGGGCGGTGGCCACTGGCAGGATTCTTTTTTTTTATTTTTGTTTTTTAAAATTTAATTTAACAAAAAAATTAGATTAAATTTATATTTTGACAAAAATGCCCTTGATCGGCCAGATAATTTGGCCCGCCTGCGAGGTCAGGTCCTTATTTGAAATAACCATAACCACTTTAGGCCCTTCTTTGAGATAATAATGGCACTTCAGGTTCTTATTTGAAATAAAATCTACTTCATGTCCTTATTTGAGAAAATGAAGGCACTTGGCACACTTTCTGCGAATCTTCCCAAGCAATAAATTAGAGAACTTGAACGGGTGACTCTAATGAGTACTTCTCAATGACCTGCGGTTATTTTTATCTTGCGCGAGTATAATTGTATAGTTATAAGGATTTCAAGATAGGCGAGAGCTAGATCTCATCACAAAGTATTGCACTCGTAATAAGAAACTCAAGAGTTTGACATGTGTGTTTTCGATATTGCTAGCATTTTGTTCGACATACGGAAAGACATATTGTACACTCGGTTCCATGATGATCCTACAGACGTATCTTATGAACGTATGCTATCTCCACCATTTCACTTATAAGTTTCACCAGCTAAGAAAGATCTTGAGCATTACTATTGAAGCAATGCATGAGCAACCGTTTCTTCTATCCAGAATTTCACTGCCGTGCTAGAGGAGAGGCTAGAGGAAAGAGAGGTTGGATTATGAAAGCAAGTTTAAGAGGTAAAAGGAATTATGTTATTTATTTTGATAAACAAAAATGTTTACAAATAGAAGGGGCAAATTGTCCAAAAGTCCTAAATTTATTACACTTTTGTCAATTCAATCCTAAACCTCTACCGACGAGGGGTGTAACACCCTCGCTGAGGGTGTGCAAAAGAACTTAGAACAGCTCGGACTGCCTAGAACCAAACTGAACCGGCCTAGAACTGGCGGTTCGCATGCGGATTTGTCCGATTTCCCGTCCCAATTATTGAAACTTGTTAGTATCGGTCCGATTCTCAGTTCTAGCTATGGAACCACCAATCCGTCCACCCAAATAGGACTGGTACACACATATGCAATTTTTCTCTCGGTCCTCAAAAAGAAAGAAAAGGGAAAAGAATGCCACAACCATTCACCCAATGTTGGTGCTGTGTCGTGCGCACCATCTTCCTCTTAACAAAATCCAACTCCAAGACAAGAGAAGCATCTAACCAAGTAGGACTGAGTTTGGTACAGACTCCCAATCAACTGGGAAGTACTGGAAACCATGTGAGAGAATGCAAATCTACAGGCCTTTTTGGCGTGATGACGAATGAGACGAATGGAAGCACGCGTAGAACTGCCGGCCCACAGTACAATCATATTGTTCGTCTGTTCATCTGACATGGGCTAACCATAATTTTCACTTCTGACAATGATAGGACTGAATCGCCTTAAGCATTTTTTGCTTCCATATGAAATCAGCATGCTCTGAATGATCAACAAAAGGATTTCTATTGTACTGATAAAACTATTGACGTGAGCTGTAATTTCTTAATTTATAGGAATTTTATTTTTCTTCTGATTTATAGAGATTTGACTTTGGAAGAAGTCCGTCAGATTGTGTATCTATGGGTCTATGCATACTTGATAAAATAACGAAGAAGAAAAGAAAAAGAGAGAGGGGCGAGGTGTATGACCGAGGATGTAGGCCTATTGCTAAACCTCGTTAAATAGCATGTTCTTTATCTACTTTTAACAAAAACTTGCATATTTGGTCATTTCTTAGCAAACACAATTAGCACCCAAGATTATAGTAATTGTAAGGTGGTTCCATGAACTCACTTGAGAATCCGACGGGTTCGGTTCCTAAGTGGGTCCATGGAACCAACGGTGGTTCTTGAGTTTTATATTGTAGAAACCGGTCCTTAGTAGGGATTTCCGATCTAGGGTGGGAACCATCCACCCTGAAATCGATCACCCTTAGCTCTTGCTCAAACCAGGCGAGGATCGCTAGCCCTTGCTAGCTAGAGATGCAACCAAAAAAGAAAAGAGAAAAAAAAAAATGAAAAACGAATACAAAAATTTAAAAAAAAATGTTGTTGAAAATTATCCACGTCAACGCCTGCTTCCACTTCAACGATTTTCAGGTAAAATTGATATAAAAAAGAAGAAGACTATCTTGCAAAAGCAAGCTACAAAAATAGAAATATATTTAAGAAGATTCTATTACCGATTCATTAGAGGTGTCAAACGGGTGAGTCGAGTCAAATATGGTCTGACCCATATTGACCCATTTAACTAATTTTAACCTATTTTCATACAGTACAAATTTTATGACCCATACTCGACCCAACTCATACCTGACCTGGCCTCTATAATTTAGATAGTTTATATATTTAATCAAACCATGAAATATATGTTTCATAAAATTAAGAAATCGCTAGTCGCCCACCGCCACCGCACCTTGCCACCTCCGCCCGCCTGCGTAGCCACCATGGTCCCCCCCACAACCGTCACCTCTCCCCCACCACCGCCACCGCTCGCAAATATTTTACTTACCCTGTAGACTTGACGTAATATACTTGAATTTAACATTTCACGTGAACCAAGTGTTGGCCAATGCAAACAATTTGCTCCGATATCCTCAGCCTCGAAAGTGTCCTTTTGAAGAATCATTTTGTAAGAGGAACACAAGGCGAAATTCGCATTTAGTAGATAAAATGACCAACTCTAGCATGATGATATGGATTCCAACTGATTTAGACCAACCTCTAAGATATGGATTACATAGCCAAGACTATAAAATAGGGGACCACCGTATTTCCATCTGGCTTCTATATAAATGGCCGCTCCCATTAGGTTCTAAACACAAACCACGCCACCATCTTCTAGACTTGAAACACCAATTTCTGTCTCTTCATCTCCGGTGTCCAATTTCTTTGTTCTCCAATGGCTAGTCCTCTCCGACTCGCTCCCACGTTCAAACCTACATAGTCCGCGTGACTGCCCCGACGGCCACAACATTTCTCAGTTGGAAGATCTTGAATCCTATTACCACTCGTTCTTGCCCACAAGCTCTTCAGCCTTAGAGAACCACAGGTGCTTGCTTTACTGTTACAGATACGTGTGATGAAACATACGAGCAAAAATCTCTCTTGTTCGTTCATTTCATCGATCGATTTTGACTTGATCTGATTATCAAAACTCCGAACGCCTCATAACACCCGCTAGTTGCCGTCAAGAATCGTCTCTTATAGCTGTCGTCGCCGTCTCCATCATCCACTCTGTTTCAGCTTCAGTTTCACATTACTGGTCTACTGAGCCTGCGTTTCCCCCCTCTCTCTCTCTCCCCTCCCTTTGAAAACTGGTCTTCTTGGGTCTTCGATTGAAGGCCTTGCCCAGGGTAGCGAGAAGGGCTGGATTCTTGATGCGACTCTAGGGTTCCTCAACCGGTCATTCCTTGCGATGGCTATCTAGGGCATCGATTTCAAGGGGTTAGTTCCTGATCTCTCTCCTCGGACTCCCGAGTTTTGGGGAGCGTTCTTTGCTTTCGATCGTCTTTCTTGATTCTGGAAATTGAAAAAAAAAAAAAAAAAAAAAAGAGGGGGGGGGGGGGGGGGGTTGGTCTTGTAGGTACGATGGCTTCTGCTCGTCCATGCTCGCGACCAGTGTGCATCCTTGTGTATCTTTTCGAGCCATTCTGCTCTTTTAATGGGGTTTCGTGGAGATGATATGTCATCTGGTGGGTGCAAAAGTGGGTATTACGTTGGGGAAATTTGATAATCAGATCAAATCAAAACCATCGATGAAATGAACGGAAGAGAGACATTTTTGCTCGCATGTTTCATGGTACGTATCTGTAACAGTAAAGCAAGCGACTCTGATTCTCTGAGGCGGAAGAACTTGTGGGCAAAGACGGGTGGTAATAGGATTCAAGATCTTCCAATTGAGAAATGTTGTAGCCGTCGGGGGGAGTCACGTGGACTATGTAGGTTTGAAAGTGGGAGCGAGTCGGAGAGGACTGGCCATTGGAGAACAAAGAAATTTGACACAGGAGATGAAGGGAAGCCGCTGGTGTCTCAAGTCTAGGGGATGGTGGGGTCGTTTGTGTTTAGAATCTAACGGGAGCGGCCATTTATGTAGAAGCTAGATAGAAATATGATGGTCCCCTATTTATAGTCTTGGCTTTGTAATCCATATCTTAGAGGTTGGTCTAAATCCGTTGGAATCCACATCATGATGCTAGAGTTGGTCATTTTATCTACTGAATGCGAATTTCGCCTTGTGTTTGTCTTACAAAACGATTCTATACAAGGACATTTTCGAGGCTGGGGATGTTGGAGCAAATTGTTCGCGTTGGCCAACACCCGGTTCACGCGAAAAGTTAAACTGAAGTGTATTACGTCAAGTTTACAGGGTAAGGTTCATAAGGATCCCCTTGAACCGTGCCACGAAATTAGATAAGGTTCATAAGTTTATATCGACATCTTTCACCTGAATCATTTGAGGCTTTAAAGTCCCTTGACCAAATGCAAATAGCGTTTGATTCATTTTCTACTCAACTTTTGGTAAATGCAATTGCATTTCCAAATGGCACTAAAGGCCTTTAATCCAAAGTAGTTTTGGAGTTACTTTAGAAAGTTGCATTATTTGCAAAATGCAACTATAATTTTTTTATTTTTAATATTTTTATTTTATTTTTTCTTTAAAGAAAGTAATTAAAACTAAAAAATAATTTTTTATCAAAAGATAATTAAAAAATCGAAATAAAAAAAATTAAATTAATTCATTAAAATAAAAAGTAAATTTTTTTTTGAAAAATAAATAAAATAAAATAATTAAAAAAGAAAATAAAAAATAATGACTAAAGAAAGTAACTAAAATTAAAAATAAAAATTAAAAATAAAAATAATTTTTTGAAAAAAAAATAATTAATTAACCTAAATAATTAAAAAATCGATTCATTTACAAATGGTATTTTTTACCAAAAGGAATTTACGTGAAAGTTACATCCAAATATATTTTTTAATTACAGTTTATCAAAATAATATATTTTATTAAATTCCTTTAATTTAAAGACATTTGTAGTTTTCTAATGACAATTGTTCAAAAAAACCGGGGTTTAGGTTTGACCCGTTGCTTTTGATTTGATGTCTGCTCATCCCAAGTCATTCTGCACGCTACCAACTCCCACTCGTGCTTTTCTTCGTGGGTCAGATTTCACAGAGATTAAGCCGATTTCAATATTTTTGCTACATGACGATCACTTGGATGGCAAGAGAATTTCGTTTTCTATTTGTGATCTCAAATTCGAATCTAGTGAAAAATACTCTTAAAATAAAAATAAAAACTCGAATGCACCAGACCAGTGTAGAGGACTCCGCCTTCAAAAGATGCATCGATCGAAACGTGCGATGCCTAATTCGCACGCGCCAGTCCACTCCTAGCTGTGAAGCGGGGAAGCTAAGCTCTCTTTGACCATTATTTTGTCCGTTTGTGACCAAACTTGATTTGATTGCATCCTCCATCATAACTCTATCCCAGTCCAATTCATCACCACCGTCGATCAGCGTGACCCCATGGGACCCCATTGCGCACCCACCTCACGTCATTAGAAGCTGTTCTTGCAAGCATGTTCAATTGGGCTTGTGTGCTTTTAAAAACATACATTACATACTCTACATGACTAGTAATCCTCTTATTACATCTTTACTTCTCACGTTATTCTTGCATGATATCATGTTGACCATAATCTTGTCTTCGGAGAGATGCTTTCTCGTCTAACACATAATCAGTCAGATTGTGAATATGTTTAACATGGATGCGATAATACGTCTTTTTCACAATCTATATATTTCAAATTATTAAAATCAATACTATCAACTAATTCATAAATTCTAACCATACAAAACAATTTTAAATAAATAACATCACCTCACCAAAAAACTCATCTAACA